>VWZT01010412.1:9427-40510 GCA_013397055.1 Pachycephala philippinensis | reverse complement strand
TAAAACCTAAGGCATCATGAAGAATCGTGGAATTAGGGAATTGTTTGGGTGGGGAGGGACCTTAAAGATCACTTAGTTACAACCCCCCCAAAACAGGCAGGGACACCTTCCACCAGAAGTCTGAGCACACATCCCATCCTGGTGTTTTCTTGGCTTCAGCAGGATTTATTTAATTTCCAAAACATCCAAGCTATTGCCACAATCCTTCCAGGGCCGGGGGGGTGTGGAGTAGTTAGTAAACAGTGCACTAATCTCAGCTCAAAAGGTTTGCAAAGCACCACGTCCCTGGCAGCCCAGCCATAGAAATGAAATCCGAGGAAGGACGGAGACATGGTGCCCTTGCCAAGGAAACGGCGCTGAGTGAAAGAGTTAAGCCATGAGAGCTGGGTGAAACCACGGCTGCCAGGGGCTGGGAAAGGACTGCAAACATGAGGGCACAGTTGTCCAAGAGCACATAACTACCAGCAGACAGGAGAGAAAAAAAAAAAAGAAAAATCCCATAGATTAGAAAGAATTTCATAATGGTGAGCTCTACTACTCGGTGGGGAAATCTCACAAGGGAAATGCAGGCAGCTTAAGCCATTTAAAATTAAACTGGGGAAAGAACTGGCAAATGCATTATGAGGAACAATCCCGGAGTGCCAGGGAGATGGACTGGAAAGCTGACAAGCTCGTCTTTGTTTTAACTCAGCAAGGCCAAATCTTTCACTGGTGCAAATTGGTGCCGCTCTGTTTAACTCAGCCAGTTTTCCCCCCATCTGTGAGCTGGAAACTGTGAATCAATGTACTCGAGAAGAAAATGATGGGAAGAAACTCCAGTGGCTCCCGAGGAGAAGGGAGAGCAAATAGATTTTAAAAGTGACTCTGGAGGAAAAAAAAAAAAAAAAAAGGCTTCAGGCATTTGGGGGAGGGGGAGGTTTATAATCAAGAATTTCTTTGCTTTGAGTTATATGGGGAAGCACAGACTTGGCTTTACGGTCAATGAACCTTTCTCTTTTTTCTCTTTTTTCAACCACCAGCATCTTTCAACCCAGAGCTCTCATGCACAGAGTGGCTTTTATCATGATTTTATCGGATCGCTCTCGATTCATCCACTGGCACCACCCGACGTTATCAGAGGCTGTGGATAAAAGCAAGACCGTGTGTTCTCTGAGATAGGAACTCTCTTTTTTGTTCCAGATTTGCATTTGACACCAAATCCCTCCGTATTCTGCTTAGAGGTGGATTCTGGATGTCGGTTCAGTACAAATAACACGGCTCAATATGATAACGTCCAGTCATTTTCATATTTTACAAGAATCCTAAAAAAAGGTGGTTCCTATTCATCAGCTTACAAACCCTACAAGAAACAGCTACAGAGGATGCTTTCTGGAATGGGTTTTAAGAGATTGTTATTTTAGAACCCTTTTTTTTTTTTGGCTGATACAACACTGGTACAACACTGTTCATGTTGCCTTTTTGATTCTGTTTCAAACCAACACAGCTCTTCCTTGCAAAGGGGAAAGAAAAGCTTTGCTTTACAATTTTACACCACAGAGATACATTTGGGTTGTTGTTTTTTCTCAAATGAGAAGCTTTGATAGAAAGGGAAGAAGAGAGGAGGGGAAGACAAGAGAAATATGCACATCTCAGCTGGACCAGGATGAACCCATCGCCTCAAATGAACTTGGCCAAGTGATAGGCAGGCAAATATTTGCTTCTGCAACCTCTGCTGCAGGTTTTCCCTTCCTTGTGGGGAAAACCAAAGATCCCCATGAAGGGCTAAGCACAGGGATATGATGTCCCAAGACCCAGCAGAGCTTGTCAGTCTGTCAAGGCCATTAGTCCTTGTTTTCCTTTAAGAGGAGAAATCCGTTCCCTTGCAGCACAAGCCTCGGAGACACAGCCACTTCCTGCAGCATCCCTTTCCTTTGTATCCTCGGATTGCTGACTGTAATTTTTTTGAGCCTTTTCCCAGGCCTTTCATCTTCAAAAAGCTTAGCAAATCCAGCCGTGGAATCTTGCCTTTGAGGTTACATGGATGGAAATCCAGGGCAAATTTGACATTTCCAGGGGAAGCCGATACCGCAGAAATCTCCCGGAGAAGCCGCAATTATAAATCAATCACCGACATTTTAAGGCGCTCTATTATCGATAATTGAATGTGAATAAAATCTTAATTTACACTCCTTCGTCTCTCCTCTGTATAGTTTTCTTTCTCCGTTGCCTGCCAGAGACTGTTTACTAGATGGCTGAGAGGAAATCCAAGAATAACCTTGCTATTTCTGGGGTTTCATGCATATGGATGTGCAAAGAGCTAATCTGCCTCCTGCCATCGCTGCCGGGAGCTTCGAATCCCCACCAACAGCTCCGACAGTGAACTCCCAGAATCACGGGACAAAAAAGCACCAGGGAGAACCTGGGTTCATCACTGGGCTCTGGAGGGGGTGGGAGAGGAGGAACACGTCCAGCTCCTGTCCTGAGGTGAAGGAGAATCACCGAAGAGGAGGTGCAGCCGTGGTTTGTCCTGTTGAGCATCCCTCAGTGTTTCTTTCCATGGAAAGAAGCTCCCAGCACACGTTTGGTGTGGCAGAAAACACCACCAAGGAAAGCAGGAGCTTGGTTCACCCTTTCTCCACCTCCTGCCAATCACGTTGGCAATGAAAGACAACTCTGCTTTGGAAAAGGGATTTCTGAAGGGCACTTTGTAGCAGGAGCAGAGTTGGCTGCTTGTTTCCACACTTCTCTACACACACAGGGCTCCAGCAGCTGGAAAGCTTTTCCTAAAACAACCTAATCCTAACCCAAAGC
This sequence comes from Pachycephala philippinensis, assembly GCA_013397055.1. Lineage (NCBI taxonomy): Eukaryota > Metazoa > Chordata > Aves > Passeriformes > Pachycephala > Pachycephala philippinensis. Next base: position 37,720 of record VWZT01010412.1, on the reverse strand, counting down.
GCCTTCCATAGAAATGAGTCTGTGATTCACTAAATTCTTCATCTTCTCTGCAGCAATCACAAAATCATAGAATGGGCTGAGTTTTGGGAGGGACCTTAAAAACCATCTTATTCCAACCCCGTAACATGGACAGAAAGATTTTTCTCCTTGCTCCAAGCCCCGTCCAACCTTGCCTTGAACACTTAAAGGGATGGGGCACAATTTCTCTCAGCAACCTGTTCCAGTGCCTCGCCACCCTCACAGGGAAGAATTTCTTCCCAATATGCTTCCAACATGTTCATGCTGCCAAAGCAGGGGCTCCAAAAACCCAGCTGGTCACTGGTTACTGTTAAATAATAACTGATTTTTGACTTCTGATTGTGATTTTGGCAGCAGAAGGAGTGGAGGAGGTGTCTCGCCTCACGTTTTTTGGCTCAACACAGTTATGATGGTTTGGTGCATTTGGGAAGAGGGGAAAATTTACAACGGGAGAATACTAATGGTGAGCAGTGATTTGTCATGCCAGTCAACGGGGAACCTGAAAGTGCTTGAGATGGAAAAAAGTCGTGGAGGCAACACACGCCTCTCCAGCTGGGTCTGTGGGAAGAGAGCAACCAGTGCTCATGGCTTGGAAACCCACGCTGGGTCTTGCCTGGACTGCTGGAGTCACTCTGGGATCTGCTCCGAGTCCCTCGTAGCCCTGCAGTGCTCACAGTGCATCTGGCAACGCTTCCCATCCCCAAAAAAAAGGTTGGACAGTTTTGTGTCTGTGTTCATTAACATCTGCCAAGTACTTTCAGCTCAGAGTATAAAAACTGCTGGAGAAATAAATGTAAAGCTGAGAGGTTGTTTGTTTGGGGTTTTTTTTTAAAGCCTTTTCTCAATCTGTCTTTGTAATTTTTTTTGGAAAATAAAATGGTTAAAGCCTTGCAGATCACCACGCTTCTTCACCGCGCCATGTGCCAGCTACTCTAGGCAGATATTCAAAAATATCACATTGGTTTTAATCAAAGCCCTGAGGACGCTGACAAATTATCAAAGAGAGAGCGAGAGAGAAAATTGAAATCTGCCATTTAGCCGTGCCTTTGACATGTCGCTAATTAACAGATGGAGGAAAAATGAGGAAGCGCTGCCTGAACGGATCATTTCAGTGCTAAATCAGGGGGAAAGCAAACAAATAAACAAAGCCCCAGCGGATCCCTTACCTTATTCCGGGTCTGGGTCTGTCCGATCAGGATGAGAGCGTTGGAGGAGATGATGGAGAGGCAGAAGTTGATGAGGATGACGGAGCGCTCCGAGCGGATGTACCTGCAGCGAGAGAAGAGGGGAGGGAGACCCACCCTGTCACAGCCTGCCCTGGGCGACCTCTGAAAAGCAGCAATCCAGGCCAGGCTCTACAGAATTGCCAATTTCCTGCAGGTTTTATGTGCTGGACAGACAAGAACAAGGCGGGGAGGGAGGGGGAGAAGATGTCTCCATCATCCCCCATCAATGCTGGAGTTAGGAGCCAACAAACGAGGGGCCAGCCTTAGCCTGAGCCCCTCCTAAAACACAGTAGAGCGCTGCAAATCTTCGTCAGCTCTGCCTACTTGAAAGGGGGGCCTTGAAAAGGAGCTTGAAAGAAAACAAACAGGCAACACACGGCAAAGATTCCCAACCAAGAAGAGCCACAGGCATGCTGGCGATGGAAGCAGATCACAAACACATGCACCTCGACAACAAAGTGTGTGTGATTCAGCATTCCCCTTCCTCCAGCCTAACAACCCCTCCTGAGGTGAGAAACGGTGAGAAGCATTTCTGGCCTTTTTTTTTTTTTATTTTTTTAAATTTTTTTTTTGGTAGCACTTCTCCAAACTAGGCCAAATACATAACTGCAGCTGTGGGCTTGGGACATCAGGGACAGCAGCGAGGGAGCTGTTGCCTTCAGCACCTCGCAGGAGCCAGCTATTTGTCATTTCTGATTTGCAGCACAGCACCGAGCTCGCTGCTGAGGTAAGTGCACCACGATTAATTCCAACCACTGGCTGCAGAGGGAAATTTCTTTGAAGGCACTTTTATGTACCCAGTAAAACGAAAAGGGAACTGCAAAAGTGCAAGTCCTCAAGGATTGACTCGAGATCTGACCACGCCAACACTCACACACGTGAATTATCTCAGAGATGCTGCAAGTGCCCTGCCTGAATGCCAGATGAGTGAAGAGGAGATGCTGATGCTTATATAAATTAGAAACAGATGTATTAATCAACCAGCTCATCCCTGGAGGCTAATGCAGGATTATTTCCTATATTCCAGCACATCAACTATTTATGTTGGGAATTTAATTTCATTAATTAATTTCAGCGAGAGTGAGTTGGTCGTGCCTTGGCTGCAGAGTTTCGAGTTTCTGATGAGGAGGGCAGGACGGGTTTACTGCACGTGTGTGTTCTGCCAAGGGCAAATCTGTGCTTCACACCTAATGAAGGCTGTGAAACTTTGATTTTTAACTTTCCCTTGAGCTGTACTTTCAGACAAACATGAATGGTGAGGATGTGTTTTCCTGGATGCAACCAAAAAAAAAAAAAAAAAAAAAAAGAAAAGGAAGCATGAATTCCTACTCATTCAGTTGGAAATCTGGTTTATAGAAGGTTCTCCCCGAAACTCTCCCAGCCCCAGAACAGGCTGCAAAATGTAGGATCCCAGCTCGGCAAGAAACTGGGTTGACAGGCTGCAAAATGAGCTTCTGGTTCCTTTCACAGCAAAGCTGAGCCCAAATTTCCTGGTTTCACTGGGCTCCATAAAAGGCTGGGCATCGTCTGGACCCTGCTCCATTTGTGGCTGGAGGGGATTGAGACATCAAACTTTTTATGCTTTGGTTGTGTGAAGTAAAACATCAAATCTCCAGTCAGCAGCTTCTAAGGGGCAGAAAGGGAGATTTGGACTCCGTCCTGGTGGGAAGGAGATGGAATAAATCTGTGTAGCAACACTATGATCCCACTGCTGTTAGCACGAACTTCTAAAGTCTCCACTGGTCAGAAAAAGGTAGGAAAGGAGTTGACCATAAATCTGTATTTTAATGTAAGGGGAGATAATCCAGAGGTCTTAAGACGTTTTCCCCCTTAAGCCCCCTTAAACCAACTCTCCTTTTTCCCTGCTTCCCTTCACACCCTGAGAATTTATCTTGCTCTGCAGATCCCTGAACCTCCAAAGAACGAGATGTGGGTTGGCAACGAATAGAATCAGAATAATTTAGGTTGGGGAGAGAAAAAAACCTCTCAAGCTCCCAGTCCAATTCTATGCCCAAAAAAAGGACTGATTTCAAAGTCAGATCAGGTTTCTCAGGGCCTTGTCTGATCGAGATTTGAAAATCACCAGGAACAGAAACGCTACCACCTCTCTTGGCTGACTGATTACAGCACTAAACTGCTTAACTTAACTGCTGTTGCAGTGAAGGATTATTTTGCTTTATATCCAGCTGGGTCTCTTCCTGCTGCAGCTGGTGCCTCTAGACCTTTCCCTGCCTACCTCTGCGAGCTGTTCGACTGCTCCATGACTGCTCCTTAACAGCCTCCTCTTCTCCAAGCTTGTTCCCTTTGCCTCCTTTGACATCCTCCAGCTCCCTCAGCATCCACAGGACTTGTTCCCATGTGCTGTTATCTCTGGAACTGGGGGAATCCAACACTGGGCAGCTTTTCCAGATGTGGCCTCAGGAGTGTCAAGCATTGCCCAGGTTGTTAAAGAAGACATTAAACAACGTTGGCCACTGTACCAACCCCGGCCAGATGTGACCAGCTCTTGATTAAGCTTCAACCTTTGACCGTTACCCTCAAATCCTGCAGGAATTCCATCCAGATATAAAACCACCAATCCAGTGCATAATTCCACGATCTGGATACTTCTGGAGACTGTGTTCATGGCCTTGGTAATGCCAAAATCCACACCAGCTGCTTCTCCCTACTGTCCATGTAACCAGTCACCCCATCCCAAAAGGGAAACGGGGCAGCCAGGCACAACCTGTCCTCCACAAATCCTCGCTGTCTATTCCCAACCACCTTCTTGTCCATCATTTTGCCTGGAAATAACCTTTAGAGCTACTTGCTCTTTAACCATCCCAGGGGCCGTTCAGGTTGACCAGTCTGTTGTTCTCTGGATCCTCCTCCTTGCCCTTTTTAAAGGTGGGTGTAACATTTGCCTTCTTCCAGCCTTCAGGCAGCTGCCCAGGTGACAGCGGTGGCTCCACAGTCACAACAAACACCTCAATGCATCCTGTTCTGTCCCATGGATCTGCAAACACCAGGAAAACTTAAACAGTCCTCGTCCCTCTTTTCCTTGGCAGCAGGGAGCATTTTCTTCCCTGGATTTGTAGGAATTTGGGTTCCTGGGAGCCAACCCTGCCAGCGGAACAAGGCAAAAAGGCACTAGGCACCTTCACCTTTTCAATTTCCTTATCCATTAGGCTGCTTGTCCCAATCAACACCGGGCCAACACTTTCCTGGGAAATCCTTTGGTGCTGAGGCACCTACAGAATCCACTCCTGATGCCTTTCACATCCCTGGCCAGTTTCAAATGCAGCTGAGCTCTGACCATTCTAATTCAATCCTGCATTCCCGGGCAATTCTTCCAGAGTCCTCCTTGGTAGCCTGACCTGGATTCCAAACATTTCCTTGTTAAGTTTCTGCTCAGTCAGAATGCTAAGAAGACCTCCTGCCATGCTGGCTTTTTTCCTTCCATTTCCTCTTCTCCAGCACAGGATGCTCCACAGAAAGAAATCACCATTCCTCTCCAGGCCCTCTGGCCAAAGAAGTCAGGAACTCGTATCAGAGGGGGAAAAAAACATAGAACTTGATGGGTTTTGCCCGAAAACACATCTCCAGCAAAGACAGAGCTACTCCAGGGTGCTGCCTTGCTACCCCTCTGCTGATACATGGACTCTGCTTATCAAAATATGCTGTGCTCAGCCACAAAACTGGGCAAAACTCACTGCTAATTTAGGGAACTTCTGCCCGTGTCCTACAATCATAGAATATCCTGAGTTGGATGGAACGCACAAGGATCATCCAGTCCAACTCCTGGCCCTGCACAGGACACCCCAACAATCCCAATATGTGCCTGAGAGCATGGTTCAAACACTCCTTGAGCTCTGGAATGTTTGGTGCTGTGACCATGCCCAGAGGAGTCTGTTCCAGTACTAAGCCACCTTCTGAGTGAAGAAACTTTCCCTGATATCCAACCCAACCCTCCCCTGACACAGCTCCAGCCATGCCACTGGTCACCACAGACCATCCCCACAGGCTGCAGGAAGCCCTGCACGAGCTGAGACAGATGGAAAAGGTGGGAAAACCCCGCAGCCTGTTTCTCTGCCCCCAATTAGACTCCACTCCTCTCCACAAACACTGAGTCACTGCTGCTTTCTCACCGTGCGTACACACATCCCTCTCCACACAGCCACTTACTCATCCCTGCCACCTCCCACCAGGGCCAGGAGCGCCTCAGCATCCCCTCAGCATCCCCTCAGCATCCCCAGCACAGGCAGAGCTCCTGCCTTTAAAGCAAGTGTTAACAGCCCCTCGAGAGCTCATTGACAGCCACTCCATCAATCCTCAGGAGCGAGAAAAGCTGGGGCTGTTCTCCCGCAGTGATGCAGCACTCACCCAGCTGCTGCCAGGGACAGGGATGTGCCGTGGCCCACATGCTGATGGGCTGGTGGATGAGCTGCTCGATAGCAGGGATCGATCCCCGGGCTATGGAAAGGTCGCTGACTCCAGAGGCTGTGGAGCCACAATGAGCTCAGGGATGGGAAACACGCTGAAATACCAGCGCGTCGAGGAGCCGCTTGAAAAGAGGTGTCATGTCACCTGTTCTGACCCTGAGCGGTTGGGTTTTTTCTCCCCATTTTTTCATTTCCACGCCAGTTTTCAATTTTTTCCTCGCGATTCCCCCTCTTTTTCCACGCGGGTGGCAGAGCACGTGGCCCACACACAGATTGTGCCTCCAGCTGTGACCCAGGACAGTCAGTGCCGAGATGGAACAAGGTCACTCCACTTCTGTGGCCCACTGTGTCACTGACCCCTCTGTCGAGCCTGCTAATAAGGCCAGGGATGCACCATCTGCAGCAGAGATTTTTGCAGCCATCTGTCTGCTGGGAACTGGAGTGAGGCCACCAACAGGCCACCAACAGCCGTCGAACAGAAACAACTCCCAGTTTCCAGCGGGGCTGTGCCAAGTTGGCGGCGTCTGAAGTGATCACTTGCCTCGAAAAGCTCGTGCCATTCATGCCAGTGGCTGAGGAGGTGCCATCAAGGAGCAGCCTTTATTTGGGGGTTTTTGAATGGGGAGTGGAGGGTAAATTCGTTTCCTCTCTGATGCGCAGCCCGAAGCTGGGATCACCTCCCTGTTACTCTGCCCCCTTTTCTTCGCCGTGTTCCTCTCCCTCTTTCTCGCCCTGCCTTCCTTTCTGCTTCCCATATATACAAACAAACCCTAGCTGGGCAGAATTCTGGGAAAGCTTCCAGATTGTCAGCCTCAGTGAGCTTATTCATCAGGAGTGTTTCCTACTCAAGCTGGGTCTATGGATGCATGCTCCAGATGCCTTTGTCCGGAGTTCTGAATGGGAAATTTCCCGGCCAAAGCTCCCTGAAACAGCTGAGCTCTGGTGAGTGCTCTCCACACAAGATCAGGCAGCCAGGACATGAGGAGTTTCTCCCCTGCACGGTGGAAAAGAACCACCTTGATGCAGCTCCTGTGTTTTAGGGACAATGGGTTGGAATAATACTGCTGATTCCATTTCTAAGCACTCCTCCAGCTGCTGCCTATCAGAACAGACAACATTTAGGGCAAAACAAAGTGGGAGCCAGGAGATAATGTTGAATACGATGTTCCTGAGACCATTAATAGGAAAGCACATTCACGTCCAGCAGCTATGCCTAAAATAAAAAGGACACACAGAGCGCTCAGGGCTCAGCCACGGGGATGCTGTGAAGTTTGGAAAACATGAAAACATGATCTACAGAGAAGAAATGAAACAAACTCAGCGCACCAAAGAGAAATTTTAGAGATCACTTGATCATGCTTTACAAATATTTACACAGAGAGACTCAGGGTAGAGAGCCCTTCAATTAAGATATAGCTGGTCTCAGGATCACTTGGAAATGCATGTCCATCCTTGGCTAGCTCAGAAATACCCATTCAAGCCTCCCATAAACGTGTCCTCCCATTCCTGCTGATCATTTTGGGCATAGGCATAAGGCAAAGAGTGGAATGAGAAATTAAACAGAACATATTTGAAACAGGTCAGGCAATTTACTGTCCTCAATAACAGTAAATATTGGAGGGGTAGAGGGGGAGCACAGTCCTGGAAAAAAATACATCATGTTATTCCAAATGGCTCTGGCATGCTCCAAACTGATTCAGCCTCATGTCTGAGCCTGGGTTTCAGATCCTGACCCTGTTTCTGACAGGAAAGAGAGGGTGAGGCTCGAACACTTGCTCTTTAATCTTCTAGCCTAACTTTCCACTTGATCCTGACACCAGTGACCCCAGCAAGTCACCTACCGGCGCTGCTCAGTGCCGCCCAGCCTGAGGAAAAGCAGGAGAGGACAAGGACTTGAGCACATCCAATGATACCCCAGGCACGGAAAAACCTGAGTTCTAGATAAACGTTATCATGATCAGTCTTCAGCTGCCAAAATTAACCAGCCACTATGCACTGTCACAGTATCAACAAAAAAAAAGATGCATTTTTGCTCAGTTTTCCTCTATAAAAGCGTAGAAAAAGTTATCTCAGTTCAATCTCTAAATGGAATTTACCCTTTCCTTCCTGCTGAGAAGAATCGCTGCACAAAATAAGAGCCTCACACTGATCCCTTCTCCCAAAAGGATCGCCAATAACACCCAGCTGTATTCCCTGCAGCCGCTCCATTTGGATTTCACAGATTTTGGATTTCACATTTGGATTTGTCTTTGCTTGGCATCGAGCCATGAAGGTCTCAGCATGTTTGCCATGGATTTAGGAGAGACATGGACCTCCCAAGATAAACTCAGACCTCGTTCAAGGCAATACAGGGAGAAAATCCCTTGCACACCTTGGGTCCTCCAGCTCAGAGTCACCAGAACGTATAAAACAGGGGTGTGGGCCAATTGTTCATCAAAGCTTTGCTTCAAAATCACTTCGGCCTCTATAATTTTAGGTTCCACCTGACCTGTGTACAGGAGCTGTCAGCTATGGGATGTACTGGGGGGATCCCACATGCACCTGAAGCTGAAGGCGAAACGCAGCTAAAAGGTTGGGGAGTTATTTAGATGATGTGGTTTAACATCCTTAAGCTCCTGAAAAGTTCTGTCAGCTCTTCAGGCCAGATGTTTCCATGGCAGGTCACGGAGATTTGGATGTTCCCAAAGAATTACCTCGCAGCAGCATCTGCCTGCCAAGAGGCCGTGCGTGTCCACCTCGCCTCTGACAAGGTTTCCTGGGGTACACAAAGGCATCGAAACCAGCACGAGGCTTTTGGAAATGGAACAATGTCCCTACATGGGGGCACGGCCCTGATTTCACTCTGCTAATTTCTCTGGCACTGAAAGGAGAGAATGATGCCAGCCAAGCCACCAGGATGACTTTCTGCAGGGCCCACTCATTCCCAAACAGTTCCTCCTCAAGCACCAGACACCCAAAACCACAGAGCAAACATTCCAGGATCCGTGTAGGTCAAAAGACAGTTACTTTCCCCAAGAAGAAGAGAAGAGAATGAAAGCCATACCTCCAAACAGAGACATAAATGATAATCAACAGCAAAAGTGTCAGCGAGGATACTCCACAGCCTACAATTAATGTGACAGAAGGGACCAGCACCTTTTCCATGTTCTGAAAGAGAGAAAGCGAGACATTAAAAAAATAAGCTCGGCCAGTTCTACCAGGAAAATTTCATGGCAAGAACTTTCCTGCCAGTTGTTGGTGTGTCCACTCAGCTGACCTTCACATCACACTGTGCATACAAATAAACACAGAAGGAGACCAGGATCTGTTTTTGCTTGACCCAGACGGGTTTTTTTGGACCTGATTCTGCTCCCACAAACCAGTGTCAAGTCTGGGTAACAATTCTGATATCCCTGGAAGGCAGGCAGGTGAAAGGTGTGGGTTACGAGAGGAGGATCAGGCCCTTCATATCCAGTGTGAAACTGGGAAGATAATTAATGAAGCAATAACAGAACAATTACAAACAAGCTCTTCTGGGATGGCGGCGATGAAGGGTGGAGGATGAAAAGAAGGTGAAAATTTTCCACCAACCACAGACATTCATCTGGAAAAGGATGAAATGAAGCAAGGGAAGGAAAAACAAGATGTGCATCCTCCCCAGGGACCCACCATCCATCAATTCACTGCTCTCACACTACCACGCAAGGCATTTTGTCATAGAAAGGGATCACAGAGGCTGGAAAACGCGGCGTGGAACGGTTCTTTTTTCCCGACTGAATACAAAAGAACATCAGCTCTTGCAACATCAAGAGCAAACACATGCTGTAACCTCTCTAATGGAGTTGTCTGCATCCTGTGGCTGTAAGTACCCAACATCTGCCACGCTGATATCACTGAACTCGCCCTGTCCTCAGCTCGGAGTGAGGAGCTCAATCCCACTTGGCTCTCTCTGCTGCAGGCTTTTTTTTTTTTTTCCCCGGCACGTTCCTCATTTCCACATCAGTGATCTCTGCTGGCAGGAAGGCAGAGAGAGTCAGAGACCCATCGAGCACAGACACCCAGGAACCCTCTATTTAGGGTGATTACACCACTTGCAGAGGAGAGGGAGCCCAGTCAAGGTTGTCATTAGATTGGCACAGCACCAACACCTGACGCTTCACTCGCGGAGATGAGATGGATTCTGACACGGCAAGGGCTTAGCACAGGAGATTAAAAAAAAAAAAAAAAATTAGAAGAAGTAAATTATGCATGAATTTGGGAATGAAACAGGCAGTCCTCTAAGGACTTGACTACACCGTTCTGTTGGCAGGCACGAGGCTGCTCAGCCTGAACCTCCAGGCAGGGGGATGCCATGGAGCTGAGGCTACAGCAGCTCTGTTCCAGGCTACTGAGCCTTCTGCAAAGCCAAACGCATCAGGCAAGGCTCAGGGCTCGGTTTAAACTGAGCCTGGCCGGCTCAGCACACGGGCAGAGCAAACCTGTGTCCACTCACTCGAGGCCCACAGTCACTACAGGGTTACTCCACAGAGCCCAGCACAAAAAGAGATGAACAACCCCGACATACAGAGGGAAGAGCTGGATTACCCCTGAATTTTTAAGAGCTTGGGAAGATCTTCCTTATCTGCTTATTTTGTATAAGGGCACATCTCACAAACTGGCGGGAATTAAGGAGGAACAAAACTTCCACCACACCACTGCAGGGAACCCCACAGCAGCTGTTGGGAAGGATGGAACAAGAACTTCCAAAACTTAGTGACACACTGTAAAAGCCTAGAAAATACAGGGATTAATGTGAATGTCTCAAACACGGAAGGTCACGGAGCCAAGCAAGGGCTGCTGGCAATAACACACTGTGAGCAAGAACAGGATGTGGCTGGAGAAGGGACCATGCAGAGGTAGGGCAGCACTTTTTTGGGAAAAACATCCTTGTTCTGGCTCCTGGAGATCAGCACAACACAGCAGAGTGCAGGCACAGGAATGAGGTCGAGAATAGGGCATGGACCGTAGAGGGGATCAAGACCATCCAAGATCCCTGAAGGCTCTGACCCGTTTCCACATAGGTCTAGAAGTATAAGCTGTGCAGGACAACTGATTTCCACAGAAAGAGAGAAACTTATCTCCAGAGCACAGAAAGCTTATCTATGAAAGGTACTCTGTGGGCACATGGACACGCCATCAGCTGGATCAACACTGGAGCCAGCACTGGTGATTTCTCTTTCTTCCTTTCCTTGTTTCTCTCTCCCCCTTCTTTAATCCCTCTCCCTCTTCCCTTCCACTCCACCCCTTTATCCAAAACCCACTGCCATGTGCTTGCACCAGATCTGGGGCTAACACAACAACTTCCATCTGTAACTCGTTTATAAAACTTGGGAAGCTTCTGTGACCACTCTGACTTCTGCCATTCCTTTTGACCAAAAATTTTGGGTGCTTCCTTGCCCTGAAGGGTGGGATGTCACACAAATTCAATGGCTTGAATGCCCAGCTGGCACCAAAAGGTGTACAGGTGGTCTGAGGGATCTTCACTGGGTGCAGAGAAGCTGCAGACAGGAAACCTGAGCCTCACCAACCCATCCTGCATCTTTCTCCACTTCGAGATTCCCAAAATGCTCAGGAAATAAATATTTCAGCTCACCTGTGGATTCTTCCCCTAAACTTCTACAGAGACTTGGATCACTGTGATTTTTAACTCCTATGACCGTGCTCCCACCCTGAGAATTTACTCCTTCCAAATATTCAAGCAAGGTTAGAAGCAGTTTTTTGGGAACGAGGTAAACATAAATTCCAATGAAAATATCAACGCTTTGATTTTGTCTTCCATCAAACAAAATCGAATTTGGACATCATCCAGACAGGGTGAGTGCAGGTACCATGTATTTTGCTCCTCATAAATTGAAATGTGGAAGGGACTGTGATTTAGTCAGGTGGGGTATGGGAGAGATGGATGCAGTGTCCTGTATGAAGCCACAGCTTTATTTCTCCCCCCTGCAGAATCCTGGTGGGCAACAGCTCTGTCCCACTGCAGAGACACGTGGTTGTGACAAAAGCACAGTGGAACACAAGGTACTCAGCCATGGATGGCTCCTTGCTCGCTCTCTCCAAGCTCTTTCCCAAGCCTTTCCCTCTCCCTGTTCCCCCCTCACGGCAGTTTGAGTTCACATCGCACAAATGGTGGCCTGGGATGAGCATCGATTGTGACATTTGATTTAAGTAGGTCTCATTTCACTGACTTTTCATGGGTAACTGGATAAAAGGGGGGGAGGAGCTCCATTAAAGCAAAGAAAGACCGACATGTAACTCGTTCCTAAACCATCCGAGACTCATCGAGGGAATGGAGTTTGGTTTTTAAGAGATGAGCAGGCTGCATCCCTAAATCCCAACGCAGCAACCCCGGCTGCCCTCCCTTCCACATCCTCCCTGACATCCCTCCACCCTCCAAGACCTCAGATTCTCTCGCTGCCTTCCCTATCCACTGCCCCACATCATCCACAACCCTCTCCTAGATCCTGCAGCTGAGTAAGGATCTTCTGAACGGACCATGCCTAGGTCAGGTATTTGCTCCTAGACAACGCATTACACAAACGACAGCTGGTCAAGCTTAAGCCAGGCTTTGGGGTAAGAACTGATGTCCATCTCCAGCCCATCCCACAGAAAAGACCCCGATCTGCACCTCCTTTTTTGTCCTACAAATTTTCACAAACCCCACGTCCAGCAGGGTTTTTGCTGAAGAGGTGCCATGAAGCTCATTCCTCCACCCTCCAGAGAAGGAAGGATTGGTCCAGCCCTGATGGGATTTTTGTTGGCATCAGGAAGGTGGATAACCACAAAAATCCCTGGCTGCAGGAAGAAGAGGAGCTCACTCCTTCGGGAATAATCAAATCATTAAGGTTGGAAAAGACCTTTAAGATCAGCAAGTCCAACCATCAACCCAACACCACCACCATGTTCACCACTGAACCACGTCCCCAAGTGCCACATCCACGTTTTTTGATCACTTCCAGGGATGGTGACCCCAGTATTTCCTTGTTTCAATTCTTTACAACCTTTTCCATGAAGAAATTTTTCCTAATATCCAATCTAAACCTCCCCTGGTGCAATTTGAGGCCATTTACTGTCATCCTAAATAAGTCATAAAGACTTAAACCCCATATCTTAAGATTCTGCTTTCTTCCTTCATTATTAAGGTTTCTTTGTCCTCCCCATCCTCCCTTCTCTATCCACCACATCTTCCCTTCGGCAAACAAATCACCATTTGTTTTATTTTTTCGGACTAATTAAACCCCCTGACAGAAGGTGGTTGGATGCTGTAGGATCTGAGCCTTGCGAGGGAAAATTCCTTAAAGAAGGAAAAATGGGAAAATCAAGGTTGGTTTAAAAAGTAAAGATGCTGCCAACAGAAAAATATCAAGGTAAGGGAGGGAACAGTCCTATGGGATTTTTCCAGCATCACAGCTGAGGAAAAAACTGGTTGTTTGCAGAAGACAGGCCAGGAATAGGATCTCCACCTGCCTGGACTGGAGGTGGTCCCAGAGAGGAACTGCTGAGAGGGGTCACCCAAAAACCCCCCGAAACACAGAAAAAGCTGTGCCTCTTTGGAGCTGGAAAGAAAACTTTTCCCTGGGCCAACAGGGAACAGAGCAGGTCGTTCTGAGGCGCAAGGGCTGCGATTCTGTCACCAGGCATGACAGGGGAGGAGGGAGGCAATCAATGACATCAGCCAGGATGGAAATAACGAGCGCTGCTGCCTGGGGCCACTCGCTGTCCTGCCACCTCATCGCTCTGCCTGGCAGGGCAGAAGGACACTCCTCCTTCCCTTTACAATTTCACCTTGCTTCCTTCTTTCTCCTTCTCTTCCTTTCTCCCTAATTTTTGCTCTCCTTTGTCTTCTCTGTCTCCCTTCCTTTGGCTATTTCCCACGGCATATTCTGCCTTTTCTTCTTGCTCTTAATGCATTTTTCCGGCTCTCCCCCTTTCAAATTCTCTGCATTTCTCCCTTTCCTTCTCTGGCTCTCTGCAGAACGCTGTGAAAAGTGACTCGATTTGAGCTGTGCTTTTTCCATTACCCTGCTCTGGCTCCAGGGTCAAACAGGCTCCAATTAGAACAAAGTATTTCTTAATGCTGTGCAGTTTGCCCCAGACCTTACAACCAAGCTGTTCTTTCTGCTTTTTCCATCCTTGATACCAAGAAAGGCTTGAACAAAGTCTTTATAGGCACAACAGCACACCAGTAAAATCACCGAAAAATTAAACCATTTGTTCTGCTCCAAAATTAAACACAGGCACACGAGTTTGGAATTTTGGGGGGGGCTGGGTTTTGTTTGGTTTTAGAAACGTGTTTGCTATTCGTAATAGTTGCCTTGAGCCTGACTTCCTGCACATTCGAAATTAAAGATTCATGAAGTCAGAGAATTGCAGGAGCACCGGTTGCAAGGGACATCAGCAGCTTTACAACCCAATTTGCTGCTTGGAGCAAGACCACCACTAACATCAGGTGAGGTTGGTGATGGCTTTGTCTGGATTTGGGAATTCTCCAGGATGGAGAGCGCCCATCCCGCTGGTGCCCATTCCAGAGCCACACCTATCTACTGGTGACAGGGTTTTTCCTGAGGTCACACAAGGGGATGTTTAGATGGGATATCAGGAAAATTTTTTTCACTGGAAAGCGTTGGATCGGGCTGCTCAGGGAAGTGGTGGAACCTCCATCCCTGGAAGTGTTAAGGAAATGTCTGGATATTGCACTCAGGGACGTGGTTGAGCTGTGAACGTGGCGTTTCCAGGTTAACGGTGGGACTCGAGGGTCTCGGAGGTTTTTCCCCAACCTAAATTATTCCACGCACCTCCCGAGCTACACTTTGTATCTTTCCACTTTGTTAAACCACCAGGCACAAGCCAGAGGAATTTGGTTTTATAATTTTTGTAACTGTCCCGCAGGCTGTGACCAGAGTGCCCTTTACATCTTTGTAGGACCAAGCCAGTCCCTCTCCCTCCCCTCACGGGCAGCTCAAAGCAACGAGGCTCATTCCACTCTCCTGACACAGAACTGGACCAGCTGGGTGGGATTTACTCCAAGAGTTGCACAGGAACGGTTGCTGTGCCACCAGCCCAGAGGCTTTTCACGATTCCTGTGAAGTTTTTTTTTAAGCCACGTTTTATTGATTTCACTGCTGGTTGGACAACTCTTGTCAAAGCAGGGAGAGAGTTGTTAAAACTGCTGGAAAAATGCTTTTACCAGGACTTACAGAAGCAAACAGCTTCCAGAACAAAAGGGTGCATGTCAGTGCTGAAGAAAACAACCCAGGAGGGTGGAGTGACCAAGAGGTGAATCTGCTCTTGTCATTTGCCAAAAAAACACTGATTTTTTTAATCCCCAATTCGGTCAGATTCAGGATTTCTCATCCAGGCTCAGGCCCTGTGGATATCACATTTATATTTCATTGGGATGGGAAATTTCCATGTACCCTGTGCCTGCTCAAGGGAAGGCTCAGTTTTCTCCTCCTGGACCAGCAATTTCTTGCAGTGATTGCAACACAGGGAGAGAGGCAGAGCAGGACACAAGCTCTTCTTGGTGGATGTCAGGGATTTAGGGAAGGCAGGATTGGGCCAGGAGTGAAAGGAGATTTTTTGGTGGGTCAGCACTGTCAGAGGGTCTACAGCGCTCACTCGACTCAAAGCAGATGAGCAGTGAGGAGGGACCAAAGCATTTCTTTTTTTCCACAGAATCACAGAAAAGTTTGGGTTGGAAGGGACCTTTGAAATCATCCAATTCCACCCCCCTACCATGGGCAGGGACACCTTCCACTATCCCAGGTTGCTCCAAGCCCTGTCCAACCTGGCCTTGGACACTTCCAGGGATGGGGCAGCCACAGCTTCTCTGGGCAACCTGTGCCAGGGCCTCACCACCCTCACAGGAAAAAATTTCTTCCCAATATTTAATATAATTCCACCCTCCTTCAGTTTAAGCCATTCTCCCTCATCCTCTCACTCCATGCCTGCAAATGGCAGTGCCCAACAACCCAAAATACAGTCCCATACTGGCTGCTAAAATTAACTCTATCCTGAATTAACTCTTTCTCCACCTTTCTTATAATGCTTTGCATATTGAACAATCAAAATAAGGCCTCCCCAGAGCCTTCTCTTCTCCATCATTTAACCTCTGAGAAGGGCTTTGAGGTCCCTGCACGAAGATCACTTAGAGGCATCATAAATAAATCATCTTTTCACACCTTCTTTCTGGAAGATGCGACACCTTCTCAGCTCAGCCCCTGTCACTGCGAGCTGGATCCAGAGGATTTCCACCTCACTTTGCTTCCCTCGTATCAAAACCACAGACTCCCCACGTCAAAGCTAATAGTGACCCATTATCAGGAACACAATCGTGGAGCTCAGGGCTCCTTTTACGCTATTTGGCCGGTCAAACAGGCAATTCTGTGTAATTACAGCACACAAAAACCACCCAGAGAGATGTCTTAACACGCTGCTATTTATTAACAACCTCTAACTCTTCAGCGGGTATTGAGTCCGCTGGCAAGATACAACGTGACAATTTGCTTTTAGTAAACAGCCTCGATGAAGTTTTCAGGGCAGAGGAGTGGTCACGAAGCCTCTCCGTAATGGGAACTGTCAGGATAATTTCCTCCAGGCTGGCAGGGAATTACAGGAGTTAACAGTGGGCATTATCTACCTGCCGGTCAGCAACGCCACGGTCAGCTCGCTGCCACTCTGGGACTCCCAGGCTGCTCTCCCAGTGCCTCAGTGTCCAGTCCTGATGTCAAGGATGGATGGATCAGTGCTGAGGACCACTCTCTTCCTGCCCAGCCAGCTGTCCCCAAACATTTTCATCATCATTCCTTAAAACACTACGCTTTATTCGCTCCCCGTCCCTTTCCGACTGCACCTCGCTCGGCCAAGCTGCTGAAATCCCAGTTTTATGGAGCTCTGAGAAGATCCTTGAGTCACTCTGCATCCCCCTGCCAGCTGTGGTTTGGGAACCAGCATGTGGAGCCCGGGGACCCCAAGGAGGAGAGCGGGGTCTGTTCCCAGCTCACTGCAGGTCAACTGTGGACACGCGGCTCCATCACTTAAGCCAATTTTTTCAAAGGCCTCTCAGCTGATCTGATTTAGGTGGCAAACACTGGCTTTATCTTCTCGGGGGGCCTATTTTGATGCCCTGGAAATGGAAGGGAATAACACTGCCCTCCATCTCTCTTCCAAAGCTTAATTCAGCTTAGATTCCTGCTGCGTGCAAATGCCTCGGGGTTCCTAGGGCTGTGTCACAACAATCAAGCACCAGCACCTTATTCTCTGCTCTGCAAGACCTTTGGGAAGGGTGGAGGAGAGACAGGAGAGAGCTTTCGGCTTAACTGTTTGTGAGCTGGTCAGATGGCACGTCTGGTTTTTAAACCTTTGCTTTTCATGCATATGGAGGGATTGTTCTGTTCCAGCCTTTCCCTTTAAAGCATATTGAAGAGAAAATAAAACCACATTTTCCACGACGAAGCTGGCAATAATCAAAATGGCCAATTCCTCCACGGGCAGGAGCTCTTTGCCGCTGAGAACACAGGGGCAGAAGTGAACTTTAATCACGTTGTGCAGCAGCACTGACACAGGCACTGCGGTAAACAGCAAACCTCAATCTTCCCGCGTCAGCCCTGGAAAATCAAATGCTCCAGGATCCACTCCACTGCCCCGAGATGAGGTGGTACAATGCAGGTATTCATACAAACATTCAGAACAGAGGGGACTTGTCCATACTGCTCAGTGCAACATTTATTCTCTAAAACTCCTCGAAATGAGGTTGTGGTGAGGCGAGGGTCGACTTCTTCTCCCAGGCAAGTAACGATAGGACAAGGGGAAATGGTCTCAAAATGCACCAGGAGAGGTTCAGTTTGGATATTAGGAAAAATTTTGCCATTGAAGGGTTGGTTAAGCATTAGGACAGGCTCCCCAGGGAAGCGGTGGAGTCATCATCCCTGGAAATGTTCAAAAAAAAGAGCAGATGTGGCACTCTGAGATACGTTTAGGGGGCGTGGTGGGATTTGGTTGAAGGTTGGATTTGATGATCTTGGAGGTCTTTTCTAACCTGAACGATTTTATGATTCATGGACCATACCATGCCCTGAACCTTGCTGGTTGCCACAAGCTAAGACACATCCAGGGAGCATTATAAAAATTAAACATTAGGGACAATTACAGGAGCTGCTCGAGCTGCTCTTGTTCTAGAGCTGCTTCTGCCATGGAACTTACAATTATTATCATTAGCATAATAATCACTGTTACTACTACCACTATTACCATTACTGGCATTATTTTACCACAGGGACATATGCTCTGTAACTACTTTAAAAATGAGTCTTCTTTCCTGCTCCTTCCTGCTTGGAATTGTCCTTTCCGTGTGCTACACAGAGAACAACCAATTCAAATCCCGTAATTGACTTGGAAGCTCGTTGCCCTCATCCCTTGTAGCTTCCCAGCTGAGCACCTTGCAGGGAAATGTGGTAAGATTTACACACAGCTAAAATAAAATAAGTCCATGGCAGACTGGGAATGGAAAATGAGAGTAAAATCCAGACTGTGTTTATCCTGATTTAAGCAGTATTTTGGTTCCATGCCAGGCGACAGCATTTCACCAAATTACTCCAAACCAGCCCGCTGTTTGTTTTACACTATCAGTGGTGTGCTGGAGAGTGGTGCCAGGCCAGCAGCTCTCCCCATAGCACGGGCAAAACGTTCCTTCCCCATTCCTGTGCATCCTGCCCTTTGGAGAGACCCGCCTGAGGAGTGGGGGAACGCCTGAGGTCTCGGTGTCTGTGGGATGGCTCCTGCCCAAGATGCTCAGATCACCCATCTGCCGACCACCACGTGGAGCAAATATCCACCTTCCCTTTCCCCGTGCCTCTCGAAGACCAGTCCATAAGAAAAACCTTCCTCCAAAGCACAAGGAATGAAAATTTGTGCAAAGACTGCACGAGCCATGCCTGAAGCACCTCTTAAACCTGCCTTTATCCAGGTTCCTTTAATTCACAGAATCATAGGATATCCTGAGTTGGAAGGGACCCAGGAGGATCATCGAGTCCAACTCCTGGCCCTGCACAGGACACCCCAACAATCCCATCATGAGCCTGAGAGCGTTGTCCAAACGTTCCTTGAGCTCTGTCAGTCTCAGGACCATGACCATTCCCTGGGGAGCCTGTTCCAGTGCCCAACCAACCTCTGGATGAAAAATCATTCCCTGATATCCAACCTAAAGCTCCCCTGACACAGTTCCAGCCATTCCCTCAGGCCCTACCACTGTCACAGAGAGAAGAAATTGGTGCTGCCCCTCTGCTTCCCTTCATAAGGAAGCTGCAGACCCCGATGAAGTCTCCCCTCAGTTTTCTCTTCTCCAGGCTGAACAAACCTCAATTATTACTTGCAGATGCTCCCATCTCTATTCAATCACTGAGGATCCCTGCCCCGGCAATGGCTCCTGACCCAAACTAAGGTTGAACCAACAACCTTGAAGTAAAAGGTATCCCCAGTTCATTGCCAGAACTCAGAGGCTTCCAGGGGCTTCTTGGCTTAGAAAAGAAGATGAAGGGATTTCAGCCATTTGGGTTGTTCTGCAGTTATGAGGATAATGACAGCTTTATTCCCACTGCAATCCGAGGAGCCCCTGGGATCCAGCGTGTTTCCATCCCCAGCTGCTCACTGGGGAGTCACTGGTGCAAATTCCCTCCACGTGGAGCAGCGATCTCCGAGCAGCCCTCGAGGAATCAGCTTCCAACCCCAACCCCCAACTCATTCACAGCTGAGTGATTGGAAAGCGGAGCTGTAACAGCCCCTGGATTTACAGCTGTACTGAGCTGATATAAACAAAATCAAAAGTGGCCCCAGCAGTCGGATATTCCCCACCTGGGGAGAGGCTGGCATGATTGCCATGTTTAAAAAGAGGAAAAAGAACCATTTGTCATGGAAAATGAAAGCATTGTCTCACTTGTGGGAAAAGAGCGGAGTCATTTTGCTTCCACGGATTTATTGAATATATTCTGTATATTCTTGTGGGGAGCAGGGCAGGTAGGCAGCGAGCAGAGGAGCTGCAGACTGAGTTTTGGCTGGCTGTTATCACACCCAGCACAGTATCAGTTTCTTCATCAGACACTCCTCACATTTAGAGAGACATTTAGAGCTCAAATGCTCCCAATTACAACTCTGACATTATTTTCCCACACATTCTGCCCATTTTCCCTTAAAGATTACCAAAATCTCGCCAGGAGGTTTATGCATTCACCTATTAATTGACGGTAAAAGTACGAAGGGCACAAACCTTTCATAAACTGCTTCAATTTGGGCTTAAATGAACATAATAATAAGGACTTATCCATTTCCTACCACATGGCAATTTAAGGGCAACCTCAGCCTTTGGGCAGGGCATCAAGGGCTCAGAGGTGAAGCAGATTGTCAAATTTACCTAAGGAATGGCTTTTCCAGGCCAAAGTACAACGGAGACGAGTGCAGAATAATGGAAGAAAGACAAGCAACGTGCAACAGTTCGCCTGACTCTTCCAAGGCACTGTGCTCAGTCCCCACAATGCTTTGGAAGGGAAGACAATCTCATTTAGCACTAATTCTGACTGTCACCCCACGAGCCCATGAAACCCAGCCTCCAGCACCCACTTGTTACCATTTTCAAACGAGACCCTTTGTGCTGCTCCCACGCCGTCCTCCTGCCTCGGGAGAAGCTCCCTGAGAACCCCCTCAAAAGCCACTCAAAGAGCTTCAAACCTCCTCTGTAAAGCCGTGCCTGGTGCCGTGCCCACAGCCCGATCCTGGCAGATGTGCCACGGCTTTCCGCGGCTCGCCGTGACTAATGCTCTTGTGCTGTTTACACGGGCCCCCACACCCGCCCTCATCCTGGCATCCCGGGCTTCCAGATGGAAAATTCAGCTGAGTTTCCCACTCTGCTGGGTCAGGGTGGCTTTGTGGCTCAGCGCTGAGCGGGCTGAAGTGGTGCTCTCACAGCTGAAGCCTCCCCGGGTGGCACAGCAGTACAAATTGCAGGTTGCAAATATGAGGTGACAGTGGATCGACAGCTACAGGTGGAAGTGGGAAGTTGTGGACAGACTCGGTGATTTTTGGCTTTCCCACCTGCCTCCAGCCCATTCCTCCACCTCCCACCAATGTGCTGCCCCTCTGCCATGTTCCTGTCTTTATACACAGCAAGGCACAGGCACGAAGGGGATCTACATCACAGAATTCCAGGTGAGGGAGTGGAAAAGGCCTGACAAGCTCAGCTCACGCCTCAGTCTGATGCAAAACCATCAAAACCACCCCCGGCCTCTTCAAGAAAACCTTTGCTGATGGAGTCTGGGCTCTTGACAATCCCTGCAGTCGGAAGGTTTTCCCTTGTGCCTGAATTAAATCTCTCACTCTGCAATTTGAGCCCAATCCCCAGCAGACACAGAAAGCAGATTATTCCCTTTCCACAGCCACCTTCAACCCGTTTGAAGATTATCATCCTCCTTCCCCTCAGTCTTTTTTCCTTGAGGAAAGAGCCAAAATGTCTCACAGAGCTCAGCCATCGGCGTGGAGGCACCACACCAAACATCTCTGACACATCGTCCTCTCCCACGTGCCCTCCCACGCTCTGGGCCATGCCACTCATCCTGCCTGGACCCAGAGCAGAGCAATCCCAGGCAGGCAACACTCCCTCACTTGGTTCACATTCCTGGCCCTCAAATCTGCTCACAACTGAGGCCGAGCGCTGCTTTCCGAGCTTGTAGGAAAGGGGAAAGTGGGAATTGGGAAGGCCCTGGTGTCCTGGCTTAAATCCACACCTCCTTTAGCAGAGCACTAAGCTGTGGCAGGGTAACAGGGCAGCTGTCACACTCGCTAAGCTGCCTTCATGGCAACAAGCCATTAAGCACTGCAGCTCAGAATAAGCACCAAACCCCTCAGGAATGCCTGGACACGCAGGATCCCAGGCATTCTCCGTGAGGCTTTAATCTGAGCCGAAGACAAGGGACCAATCCCAGCCCCGCTCTGCTCCTGGGGTCACTTGGTTAATGCCAGCTCCGCTCGTGCCTCTCCTTTCCACCGAAGGGTGAATTCGGCTCGGCATTACTCACGCTCAAGCACCGAATCCCACAACGGCTTTAAGCTCCCAGCCACTTGATCCTGCTCCTCTCCCACGTCCCCTTGGGATGGAGAATACGGGAGGGTGATGCAGCATTCGCCTGCAGGAGAGTCCCTGCCAGGGCTGCGCCGAGCTCGCCGGCTCCGGCTGCCGGGGGCAGAGCCGCAGCCCCACGCTGCTGCAATCCCACCAGCTGGAGTTTTGTCAGGAGTTAAAAGACCCGGGCGAATCCGCCAGCGCCGAGCAGGAACTCGGGGAGGGAAGCTGTCAGCTGGGAATATCTCCCCCAAGTACCCAGCGGATCGACAGACAGCAGAATCCGCAGGCAGCCGCCAAGGAGGTGGGATGCTGGATGACTGCTTATTATGCTGAGCCAAATCCTCCTATTATTACCTCCTGTGCTACCTGTCTTCTTTTAATATATTCAAGTGTTGTCTCTGCTAGAAGCACAGCACAGCTCTGAGAGGGAATTCCTGTCCCACTCGTCTCTCATGCCTTGCCTGTGTATGTTCCAATATCAATCACTTATTTGCTAATGGGATCTTTTATTAGGTATCTGTGTACGGCACGCAGCAGTGGCATTCTCCAGTCAATTCTCCCAGCAGAACAAACTCAGGCTGCCTCTGGCACCTGGAGCACACCACAAGCTCCGTCAGTGATCCCCTTCCTCTTAAAACCCAACGTAAATCATCTGTACATCAGCTCCGGGTCCTCTCCGAACTCAAATGAGATTTATCCCGAATTCGCTCTGCAACACAAACTGACAGACTCCACGTCAGTGATGGAGCAATCCTTTAAAACCTGGTGATTTCCAGCAAATTGTAGGGACACAATCCAGTGCTTTCTGTTAAGAGGGCCACTTTGGAAAAATAATGGACTCCTTCTAACGGGGAGTTACACTGTGGGTTGGCCCGTTTGGCCCCCTAAGAGCATCACACACCCTGTCTCCTTCCTAATCACATTATGAGAGAGAGTAGGAGGGGAAGACTGCCTGCCCAGCTGGCTCCTACCCTGTCTTCTCCATTCTATCCACGCCTGCTGAAACTCAGGAGGGCTAAACTGGATTTAGTGAACAGAGCCTCCCTGCTGAGAACAGCAAAGAGCAGCCCGTGATTTACAGAATCACCAGCTTGCTCCTCCAGGCTGCCACGGACCTCGGGGAAAAGCTCCCCAGGGAAAACACCGCAGCTGCTCCTGCTGTGGAGCAGGAGATGGGCAAAGCCCAGAAATCCCCAGCAGCACTTAGACCACATCCTTCCCCAATCCCAGCACGGAGCTCTCCTGGGATGAGCAGGAGTCCAGCTGGAGTGGCCCTTCGCCACTCCCACCTTGGCATCTCCGCACCCAGGGAGAGTTCAGTGGCAACAGCACAAATCCCCAGGAAATCTCAGGCAACATTTCCAGCTCAAGAGGCATAATCAGCTCCTAAGAGACTCTCTACACACAGCAGCATCCTGGAGAGGACGGGGTGATTGCAGGAAGAGGTGCCAGCAGCACGAGCGCGGGAGCTCACAGAGGATTTGGACCTCAAAAGCCCAAATGTTCGTGGCTCAGCAATGTTCACCCTGGCACAGCTCCTGCCGAGCGGGCAAGAGGAGGCTCCTAATGCTCTGTCAGGGAAATGACAGCACTTGGTGCTTCCTGGAGCACCCTTCAGGCTCNGGCCCGGGGTGTCACCTGCAAGGGTGCTGCAGCTGGAGAAAGGCAAGCAGAAAGCAGGGAAGTGTTCAGCTCAAGGTCACCATTTCACTGACAGGCCCAGAAAAGCCCTGGCTGCAGCCTCAACAACACACCCAAACACACCAAACTCTTCCCTAAACCCCTGCACAACCTGACCAGAGTTTGATGTCTCAAAGACATTGAGCCTGGCAAAACCGAAAACTTCCCTTCCTCAGGAAAGTCCAACTTTTGAATCAAAGAGTTAACGGTGCAGAAAAAGCAGCACCAACATTAACTAAACCTGGAAACTGTTGGGAACATGAGAACTGTCAGTTCTCAAGGTATGCAAAAGGCTTTGTTGTATTCAGACTCCAAATTTCACGTGATAAGTGATGGAAGAATATAAATGTTAAAATGTTCACCTCCAAATGAAGTTCTCCAGTCCTATCTAAATGAAGCTGCTATAATTTCCCATCAAAATGTTGTCAGAGCCACTGCACCCTTACAAAATATTTGATTCATAACATCAACATTTTTTTTCTTTGCTGCTGGGAAACCTGGATCTTCTCCCTCTGCAAGAGAGGCCCTCCAGAATTTTAGGAGCTTAAAATAACCCACCTTGTGTGTGTGCACTGTCCATGAAGTACAGAGAGCTCCCATAGCACAGGACAATCTTTCCAGGGGGAAGATCTTCAGGACACAACAAGATCTTTGAAGGTCCCTTCCATCCCAAAATGGGAGGTTTTCAGGGATAAAAAAAGAAATGTTGTTGAGAGAGGAGCTTTATCCCCATGGGTAGGAAGCACGCCAGGAAAGGTGCTTTCTGTCCATGCAAACTGGAGATGACACTGAACAAAGCCTCTTGTAACATCCTGGGATATAAATCCTGGAATCATCAAGGCTGGAAAATATCTCTGAGATCATCAGGTCCAACCATCAACCCAGCACCCAAGTGCCACATCCACACATCTCCTGAACACTCCCAAGGATGGCCACTCTGCCACTTCTTGGGCAGCGTGTTCTGATGCTTGACGACCCTTTCCATGAAGAATTTTTTCCCTAATATCCAATCTAAACCTCCACTGGCACAACTTGAGGTTGTTTCCTCTCATCTCACAGGTCTGTGGACACTCAGCTGCCCGGCCAGTGCTCACTCTGCTACAACAAACCCCACAAAACTCTACAATTGCTGGTTTTGCCTGTCAGAAAACACCGACACCGAGGTGAGATGTCCCAAAAATTCAGCTCAGACATAAAGTCAGCACCTCTACAAGTTCTTGCCACCAGCTCCGAATCTTTATCGAGCCTAGAAGTGAGAGAAGAGCTCAGATGCCTCCCTCTGATCAGCTTTCTGCAGGCAGGACCAGGAAGGAGGGGGAGAGAGAGCAGAGATGCGTTTGTAGGGTTTTACTTCAGCCCTAAGTGCTGCACAAATCACAGAATCATCAGTTTGGGTTGGAAGGGACCTTAAAGATCATCCAATTCCAACCGCCCTGCCATGGACAGAGACACCTTCCACCAGATGGAATTCCCCAAAACCCCATCCAAGCTGTCCTTAACCAAGCTTTAAAGCTTGATTCACTTTATAAAAGCCAAGCTCGAGGTGGAAGGCAGCAAAAACAAACACAAGCCAAACTCAAACGAGACAACCAAAGAGTGAAAGGTTCTTCTGAGCATCCTCGGGCTCCTGCTCTACTTCCTTCCCACCTCCAAAAATTGCCAAAAAATGTTGAAAACAACACCACCACGAGCCTCCCATGCAGCTCTGAGGTTTCCTTTTGCCCTCATTCTCTGTTAGCACTGCTGCTGTGCAGGTGTAGCCCCACGGGCACTGCCCTTCCAAGACAGGCAGGGTACAAAGCTTAAAACAAAAAGACAGTCCCAAAATGCTTGTCTGTGTTCCTTAATTTAGAGGTTTTAATCTTTCACGATGGTCAAACAGTTGTGCCAAAGCAGGGCAGGAGGCTGCCTCTGTCGAGTGGAAATAGCAGGGGAAATCAAACACAAATCTGAACTCCAGCTTTTGAGCCGGATCCGAACAGCTCCATCACGGTTTAGGGACATCTGTCTCCCAAATTGACTCAAAACACAGCACTTTCAGCCTCCAGCTTCACCGAAATCAAGGAAAACTGCTTCTTTTCCCCACCACACAAGCAACTCTCAGGTCCCAGCCCAGGCAAACTGTCCTTGGCCCGTCCGAATCAGCAGCAACAGTCGTCCCAAAAGCCTTTTAGAGCCTTTTTCCACTGCAAAGGAGCTGTGCCCATACCAGGGTTACAAATATTTCAAGCTGCCAGGGCCAAAGGCTCCAGAAGGGAGATTTATAGCAATAAATAATATTAATGACACAGGCGGACGGAGCTTCTTGTCCTGAGAGCTCCAAAGGCACATGAAAAACTGCACTATAAATGTCACCACCGCAGACACCAACGATGACGAGATGCCACCTCTGGGGACGGGAGGCAACGTGGGCTTGTTCAGAATGAGATTTGGGGAGGAAAGAGAGGGAATGAGGAGCTGGATGAACATGGCCCTGCAAGCTCACAGGGCAGGCACAGGCAGGAGATGGGTCCCAGCTGGTTCAGCCTGGGTGGTGCTCCCCATCATCATCAAATTTGATTTGGGGGACTCAGGAGATATCCAAGCCCCAGTTCTCCCCACAACACAGCCAAAGATGCTCATGAGTGGACTCGAGGCTGGGAAAAAATGAATTGGGCAAACATAACCCAACCAGCAGCCAGAGGAGTTGGACAGAGGGCGAAAGAAGCAATTTTAGGCCTAAACCCCAGCGGAGCAGCTGTGAGTTTAGTTGCAGATATAATAAAACATGCCTGAGGGAAGGAAGCTGTATCCTCCTGCAGCCAAGCCCACTCTCAAATGCAAAAACACCTGCATGGATGACAAAGGGCTGACACCCACCCTGCGTTATCCAAACAACACCCAAACACCTGGAGCTGAGGGAGCAGCAGCATCTGGCCACGTCAAATTAACCAATTTTTTCCCAGGCTGCTTAATTAAATAATACCAAGCACTGTGTGAACATAAAGTCTACATACGAGAAACTTCTGCTTTAGCCAAGGCAAAGATTTCCTTTGCTTTTCCCACACTGCCTGATCCTCTGCCCGCTTCCAGAAGATGGATCAGCACAGGACCTTCACCCACACCTCTGCTGCACATCTGGGCTCGCTCCATTCCAGGCTTTGCCTTAGGCTCTGCCTCCCTGCAGCAGAAACTCCAATTTATTTTCCCCAGCCGTGCAACCTCCCAAAACTTTCTCAGGGTATCTCAGAGTCCTTCCCACACAGGGCAAGGCTCACTCATCGATCACGACCTCTGGTGCCAGACCCTAAAGCTGCTGGAGCTCAGGGTGAAGCCCTGCAAGCTCCCAGGTGATAAATCCCACCTGGCTCACCTGAGATCACCCTGGCCCCCTCCAGAAGGCTGGATACACTCCTGGAGAGCCCCAGCCCAGCAGCTGCCTCCCTGCCCGCTCGGTTTAAGGTGGGAGGACGAGGAAACAACAACCCACGGAAGAAGGTGAGTGCAGGGATGGCAGGATCAAAGCAACCAGCTGCTTCCAGACCCCTTCCAAGCGGGAACACACTCCCAGTGCCACCTCTGAGCATCCTTCCGCCAGAATATCTCTACCTGAGACCACAGAGCTGGTGCCTCTCTGCGGAGGACCCCAAAAGCTGCTCTGCCCAGCGCCCCAGAGCCCATTTCCCAGCCCTGTGGTGGCTGGGCCTGCTCGGGGCCCGGGCAAACACAACCAACGCTGTGTCTTTAAAACCACTTCAGTGCAGATGTTGTTTCCATGGTAACTAGTGGACCAAATACATTAGTGTTTCTAATAATAAACCAAACCTTCATCTTGGAAAATGTGATCCCCCCTCTCCCTTTTACCACCCTTACCCTTCCTTTCTTCCTTTCCCCTCCCCTTCTGCCGAATTAAGCCAGCATTTAACAAGCAAGCCGTAATTAGTAAATAATTGCAAGCGCCCAGTAACTCCCAGTGCCCAGGCAGATGGAGAAGCTTTAGGTGGAGGAGGGGGTGGCTTTGCTCTGTGAACCTGGGAACTGTCCAAAAAGGGATGAACTACTTAAAAAAAAAAAGAAAAACAAATCCAAAAGCACAAGGTGTGGAAGAGAGGAGACTGCGAAGCGTGTTTTGCCCACCCCAGCGCCGTCTTTCGTGCCCTGGCACCCTCCCCGCGCTCTGACTCAGGGTGCAGCCGCCCAGCGATAATTTCTAGGAATCTCGCACTTTTTTTCCGAAGGCTCCGTCCGAGACGCGGCACCGACTTCGTGTCCCCGACAAGCGGCCAAAAACTTCACAACTCCTCCCCTCCACGCTCCCCGATTCCAGAGCGGGAACCCCCCTAAACACACACCCCACACCCCCCAGAACTGCGTGGGGCAGCGGGAAGGACGCCGAGGCGGGGATGGAGACACGCGGGGAGGGAGGCGGAGCGGGGCGATTCCGCCCCCCCAAAAAGAAGCCACGTGCGGAGATTCCGTGCGTGGGGAGCCCGCGGGAGCCGACACGCCTGCGGGGGCCGGTGGCTCCCCACGTTTCGCGGGATTCACGTCCCAAGGCACAGCACGGGCACGGAAGGATGGATGGGGAGGGCGCGGGGAGCGGCGCGGCAGCACCCCCGATGTCCGTGCGCGCGTGTCCCCGGAGCTGCGGTCAGGGTCGGGGGGAAGGGGAGAGGAAGGACGGCGGGGAAGGAAGGGGGGAGGGTTATGCAAAGCCTCACGCTGTGTCGCCACGGTCCCGGTGACACCGGACTGCAGCAGCAGCGGCGGCGGCGGCGCTCGGGGCTGTCCCCGCCGCGCCTCCGCGGTACCCGAGAGCGGCGCGCCGGGGATGCTCCGCCGC
>VWZT01010410.1:0-52547 GCA_013397055.1 Pachycephala philippinensis | reverse complement strand
CCTGTCTTTTAAACCGAGACAGGCAGTCACGTATTTCCCCAAACGTATTAATTTCACTAAAAGCACATTTCATGTTCTCTTTCTTATATTTATTAATAATAACTTTAAATGCCCATGATTTATATGGAAAGGTAATTCTAGAACTGACAAGCAGGCACCTTAATAATACCAGAGGCAATGAGGAAGAATCTCTGTTTGATAGCTTTGTTTTCTGCTAGACACTCTTGAAAAATGCTTAATATTCTGTTTTGGAGTTTCAATTCTAAGTTAAAATACAAATAGTATTTTCAAATAGAGAACTCCAAGGATAAAACAAAACAAGATAAAATGTCATGTTTGCACAACTAACTGATTTGCAGAATGTGTGGAAGAATCAAGGTGAATGTCTGCTCTACATGTCAGTTTTGAAGCCTTTTCTGATATTCCCCCTTCTGTTTCTTGGGGTATCCGTGAACATGCAATTCTTGGAATGGATAGCGAATTCCCCATTTGGTATGTACATCTAAGACTTCTCTAGGGTTCAGGAATCTTATTTTGGCTGGATTGCATTACTGTTCATCTCTGGTACTGCAAGAATTTTACAACTGTAAATATGAGAATAAAAATTATGGGTTTGGAATATACACTGTGTCTTTCTGCCAGCCTGGTTTTGCTGTAGAAGTCAGACACGTATGTGCTCGTTTTCTGCAAACGGTGTATTGCAGTTGTATCTTAAGTAGGATGATGATATGGAAATGGTGGCAGACATACTCAGTGGTCTTGACATTGGAAACCTGTAGATGAAATACTTTAATATAGCTGCTGGGTCCTGTATGGCCACCCGTGTTAAAAGTAAGGCTGACAGTTAATGCTGTGTTTGACTTTAGCAGTATCTGGTATACTACAGTTTGCAATTAGTACTGTAACTCTTTATTTAAAAAATTAAATGTTAAAAACCTCTGCACTGAATAAATTTATGAATGAATTACCAGTATTTATATATTTCTATCTAGGAAAGATTTCACTGATGAAATCTAAAAGGACTGGCATGTTTATTAAAGACTCCATGGGCAACTGTTGCTGTCTTTCCATTACCATAAACCTGAGTGTAAATAGGTGCATCACATCACTAACACTTCAGAGAACTGGCACTCTATTTTAATGTAATTATACATACTGGACTGTAAGCTACATGGTACATCAGCAGTCCCAGTATTGTGCAATGAATTCTCACAGGCTGAAACTGATGAAGAATGTTACCATTTTACTCTACTGGGAGAAACTCAGCAAACAGCAGAGCCCATAAGCCGAGCATGAAGTACAAACTTGCGCAAGAAAGATACTAAAGGAGAGGCAATATATTTTATTATGGTAACTAAGATGGATGTAGAGGGAAAGACACACACAGGTTTCAGGGCACACTAGCTCTTCTTCAGCTAGTTTATTTTTCTTCCACAGTTTGCTTAATAAAAGGTATTAGCTTTCACTATAAACTTTCCTCGCTTACATTGTTCAGCCACCAGTGACACTGCCAGAAAATGCAGATGTATGCATTAGGGCATGTATAGAAGCATATATCATATATCACATATCATATATTAAGGCTGATTTTATGCACTGTCTGGACCTTCTATGTTCACAGCAGATCCTGGAACAGATAGGAGACCCTAAATTTTCTCAGTTTAAGAGGAAAGCCTAACTTTGCTTACTGCAAGATAGTTAACAACTGTTAAACAAAACC
Organism: Pachycephala philippinensis; assembly: GCA_013397055.1. Classification (NCBI taxonomy): domain Eukaryota; kingdom Metazoa; phylum Chordata; class Aves; order Passeriformes; genus Pachycephala; species Pachycephala philippinensis. The sequence continues at coordinate 50,827 of VWZT01010410.1, read as the reverse complement.
CGAAAAAGTGGGGACCGACAGCATCTCTCACCCAGACTGATGCTGTATCTATCTGGATTGCAAATTCCTACCTTAATGCTTGATAGAAGTATGTTTGCTTTTTTTTTTTTTTTTTTTTTGGTAGTAACACACCACATTGCAGACCAACAAAGCTGTTACGATTACGAGGTTCTCCTCTTAACTCTGTCACTTCTGAGTGATGGCCTGCAGGAGGAATTCTTGGTTTTTGTATGATTCTATGACTCTTAAATTTCACCCTATTTCTATCATTCGAGCTTTTGAGATCATACAATTTTGCATTAGGATATTCCTATCTCATTAACATTACTTTCCAGCTTTACAGTATTTACAAACTTCTTTTAACAAACAATGGCGAGGGTTTTTTAGTATTTAAAGTAGTACTGAAAACCTGAAATTAGAACTAGCCTATAAATTTGACCCGAAACAATAGCTTTCAACATACCTTATGTTCTCTTTTAACCAATTTCTTACTTATTTTACAGTTCTTGTTCTGTATTTCCCTCTCTTTAATTTTAACCATCTCCTTCAGATTAATCCCAAATAAATTTTATCATGAACATGTAGCCTAGAAAAAAGCTTACTGTTGCTCAGGAAATACCTATAGGCAGGTTAATTTATCAGAACCTTTGTTAATAAACCAATTCAACATGTTTTTTCTATTAGCCACTAATAACCGCCTTTAATATTCTTACTTTTGTATCTAGATCATTGTCTTATATTGTTCTACAATCTTAGGGGAAGCAAACCAAATCTGTAGCTTGATATGAAAGCTTAGAAGTGTAATTTCACCAGAAAAGTCAAACAGGTTCTAATATCTTAGATAAAAGTAATAAACGCTTTAGAACCATCATGGGTGTAAACCAGAGAAACCCAAAAGTATTAATTGCTATGCAAAGCTTACAAAAAATGGACCAGAAAGACAAGCAATTAAATACTGTAACTAGCAAGCTGTAATTTTTAGAAGAATTTTGCATCTGTAAATCCAAAGCTAGACTGTAGAAGGTCACATGTTAGGTGTATAAAAGGGGCTATGATGAGTGTTAAAGAGGAAACAGCTGAATGTTTAATGTTAAAATGATTGAACTAATTAAAACAAGAAAACATAAAAGAAGCAAGAGGTCACTAGGTCACATGGGATTAAAGGGAATAATAAAGTAAACCAAAATCACTGCTGATCAGATAATGATTGATTTACATCAGCTTTCTTAAAAGAAGATTCTAGGGAGATAACTGTTCAAGAACGCAATCTGATTTCGACATGAAGATGAGACAAGACCAGAGAGACAGAAGTGTCAGACGGGTAAATTTCAACCAACTGAAGTATGATAAAGCTCCAGAGTACATCCTCAGGAAGGAACTCAGAAATGACTGCTCTGCTAACTCACCTTAAAGTCAGTGTTGTACCAGATGACCAGGTAGTAACAAACAGTGTACCTCTAGAACAAAAGGGATGCCCAAGGACAGCACAGTGAACATCGTGACAGTTTCTGGTGAACTGCTGTAAGTAACTAATAAGATAAAAATCATCTTGAACAGTGAGTCTCTAAGTTTTCTCACTAATCCAGTAGTTTCATTCCAGTGTATTGGTGAAGGTGTGGAGGAACTACGTGATGGACAACAAGGTGAATAGCTTTAGATATTCAAAAAGCCTATACAATGAGCCTTTTAAAAAGAGAGAGAAAAGGGTGAGAAGTGGATTGAAAACAAAGCACACAGTGAAAAAAATTAGCCAAACTGAGAAAAGAATAAGCAATTACTTTCCAGTTTAACTACATTAATACTTCAAGTTAAGTAGCCTGAAAAAATGGAGTGAGATGTGTTTCCAGAAGATCCAAAATCAGGAGCTCAATCAACCCCAGACAAAACATGGTGATTTCTCATGGTTTTAGCTCAGGAATGGAAAATCAAACAACCAGGTCCTCAGAAACTCTAATTAAATTATCTTATAAAATTGAAGGTAATCCTGCAGAGTGAAGGACTCTGTTACCCTGAAGTAACAGAACAAGTTCATGAAAAAAGCCTGTGAACTTTACTAGTAACAGCTCAATGAAGACCTCTACCAATATGTAAGTGTGAAAAACAGTAACAGAAAATGCACATTTATCAAGGAGAATAAACCAAGAAGTATTATGGTGGTTCTACAAGAAGACAGCCAATATTACTCCATTTAGAAGACTATAAATGAAACTGAGTATCACATGCCAAAATGGCCAACACAGTAATGCAGGGAACTCCAGAAAAGACGACAAAGATTATTCCCATCATGAAAAATCACCCGATGTGAAGATGAAGAAAAAAAGAATGATTCATTTCAGAAGAAGATGAGACAGAGGAAACATGAAAGAGTGTGGTGAAACCACAAATACTGCAAACTTTTAATATCTAGGCAAGTAGACACTCAGTAATATCTCAGTAATTAGAAAAGATAGAATATTTTCACTTTTTAGATGAGACCACTCAGTTTCTTTGGGGTAAAAAACCTTCACATTATTAAAAGTATGTCAGACATTTACATGAAAACCAGGAACATCTATTTAGAACAGTTAATGTTAAAAATGAATTTCAGAAGAAATAGAATACTCCATGCCTTGGGACAACCCAATTACAAATCAGCTTATGGGTACTGTGGATGCATTCCTCTCCCACTTCTCTGGTACTGGCCACTGGCCAGACAATTTCACTTGTAAATTCCTACATCATCAGACACTTCAGACAGCAGCATATGCCTGATGGAAATTTTTCTCTACAAGTCTCACTCTGACTCTCCATTTTATGAAAAGTGTCATCAGTGCTCATGATTACTAAGTACCAAAATATTTGTATCAGCACCAGAGTCTTCAAAAGAATATAATGCAAGGAATGATGGAAATAGCTTTCTATATATTCTACTAATACTGGTATACCATTTTAAACATCTAACTGCACAGATTAAACTAAGAACATAATATATGCCAATTATATATCACCATTTCTTGGAAATTGGATAAAACACTTGCTCTGAGTTTTGCCTGCTGCTTCCCAACATCTGATAAAAATTTTTAACAGATGGAAATGATTGCAAAGTGAACAGCACTCCCTTCATGTTCTCTATTCTGCTGATTTAATCACAAACCCACTGAATCCGATAGTAATGAAACAATAGAGTTGTTGCTGATGAGATCACCAAATGGCTTCCATAAAAATCTATCAAACACTGTGAAATATAGTCACCACAGACATACAGAGTTATTTTCTGACCTGCCATATTACTTGTCAATACAAAATAGTAAATTCTATCATAGGAGAAACATTAAATAAACAAATTTTATTTGTAATTACATTGAAGAACCATAATAAAAATAGAATTTTGCCAAAAACCTTTCATAGAGCTAGCTGGCCTAGACATTTATAGATTTTAACATTCTTCCCTATTACAAAATGGCAACAGTATTCCTGAGCGAGTCTGCTCTGCAGTCTCTATGTAGCAGGTATTTTAAACAACTGAATCATATTAAAATTATTTGCTACCGCAAACTACAACTGAGAACTCTGAGTACACAGTAGCTAGTAGTTCCAATAATACAAAAAAGGCTTGACGTTAAGTATGTCCTGAGGTGCTTTCAGGCTCAATGCTGAAATGTCTGAAAGATCAGTTAAATATTCTACAGAATCTACCTAGTGTGTGCTTCCACAAGCAACTAGAGATTTTCTTTTTTCATAAAGACTTGAAATGAGTAGGTCTCTGAAGAGAAAATAATTTAATTTTTCTCAAATGTCCACTTTACATAAAATTGCTTTTTTGTACATAAAAATGTCATCAACTTAATGCCAGTTTAAAGACTGTCTGCAGAATGTTTCAAGTCTAGAAACAATCACTGAGCCTCATTCAAAACAAAAAAACCCTACTTCTTCCAATAGTACTATTCGAGCCTCAAAGGATCCAACAGGGTGATTCATCCAGCCTGAGGATCCTCCCTGGCTGCCCCCTCTTCTAGGGGCTCCTCTTAACCAGAAAAGAGAGAGCAGACTGGAAAGAATTTTTCTGGCAGCACGAAAAGAACCTAGCTGCAGCAACAGCTTTTCCCAAGCCTTCTTTTGTCACATGAAGGAACCACATGTACATGATGTGACAGGGTAGAGATGTAGGACACTATGGGAAAGTCAAAAGCCAGGATTTCCACTGTCAGAACAATTTACATCATACTTCTTCTGAGGGACTCGTGAAGACAGAGATTGCTAGGTACAGGCTGGATGAGATGCTCTGGTAGCAGCATCCTGCTCCTTGTTTCCCTTTTCCTGTTTAAGGCAGAAGACACAGACATACACAGTAAACACAGCACTTCAGGGAGTTACTCTCCAGAGTTGCACGACAGAATGCAGTCCAAATAAGCTAAGTAATACAAGGTGAATTCCCTGTGTCTGGAAAAATCACGTATCTCACTGATCAGTCAAACACTGTTAGCTCAGTCTACACCTGCTTCTGTATCAGAACACAAGGGTGGTTAAGACGACCTTTTAAAAACCCCTTGCCTTAATTTTACGATCCCCTCTATCTAAATAAGCTGACAGAAAGACGAGATCAGTTTCAGCTGGGATTCTGGTGAGAATGGGCCATCAAATCTTTCTGGCTGTCCAGTAAAACAAGAGATCCTCATGTCGAAGTTTGTTCATAAATCAGATTCCAGACATCAGAGACAGGGTGTGATTAGAGATACTGGGTACAGACATTTCTTATGCAAGGCGAATCAGTACATAAATGGACACCTGGGTGAGCCTGAAAAATATATCCAAACAAATACGGGACAGAAATATCTTCAACAGAGTGTAAGCTACAGGTTTATTTGCTATTTTTCATATGACAAGGACTTGAGGGTATAAAACGAAACTGCAAGACAGCAGATTTAAAAGAAATAAAAGGAAATATGGTCCACACAGCCTACAACTAAACTGAGGAATGCATTGCCACAAGACACCATACAGACCAAAAGCATGAACAGGTTCAAAGCACCTAGATCTAGTCACAGAAGAAAAATATACCACAGAACATTAAACAGAAATAGCCAAATGAACTTCCTGATTAAATAAGCCTTGAACTTCAGATTGTCGGAAAAAGGAAAAGTTGTCCAGAAGTATCTTAGCACTATGCTGCTTCTGTCCACCATCAGAGACAGGACATTTGGCTAAACAGATCTTTGATCCAATTTGGCATAATTTATTCTTAAATCAGTTAGGATTTCCGAAACATGACGTTTATTATTTTGACTTAGTAGCACATAAGCGTCGAGTGATATCTGCCATACTGGAGAGCTCCCTGTCTGAAGGTGCACAAATTTATTTATTTTTTAAATTGATTTTTGGAATTAAGTATCTCTCAGGTAAAAATATTCCTCATAGAAAATGATCTGTCATTTTCTGTTTCAGAATGAAGGGAAACTAAGTTTTTTTGAAGCTCCAAGAAAGATCATCCTTGTAATTTATGTGACTAGAAAAGCTTGATATCACTTTGAAAGCAACAACTGTGAGATATGCAATGGTAAAACAAAAAGGAAAAGCATTCTAATTTTATGTAATGCATCAATGGTTAAACAAGGAAGTAGATTAACAATCAATAGATAGATTTTGAAATACAGTCAAAGCCTAACTCAGTATTTAGGGCATGTGTGAACTTCCTCCATATTGAACACTCAATACACGACCATCACGCCACAGCTGATGTAGAGTTATCCAGAGAATGCCTGAAGACTATAGAATTAATTACACTAGTGTATACACAATCAGAAAAACTCTCCCAGCTTCCCACAGTGCTATCAAAGCATGTACACTACTACAAAAGAATTAATGAAATTAAAATGATAGTTTCTCTAACAATTATTATAATCTGTGAAGTCTGTGAATATCCAAAACTAAGGTCCATTATCACAGAGTTCTACAAGCACCATCTCAGCTCTAGGTTATTTTACAGAAAAATATTTGAGCTGATCTGCTTCATACTCCAGATGGATTTCACGTCCTTTGAAGTAGTTTCATCCCTAATCTCTTCCCATTACCCATTCCCTGCTCATGTGAAAAAAGAATGGCTGCAAAATGCCTCTCACATTATTATCACCCCACATCTGTACATCAATTAAGCATGGACTATGTGTGAGCCAGAAAAAACATTTTGATACCTCTTTAGGCAAAAAGTAAAAAACTATTTCTAAATTGAGCTAAAGCACATCTCAAAAACGAAAACAAATAGCAAAGATATTTTATTTTTGCAGTAGATCTGAAACTGGACCTGAACCATCATGTGGCAATAAAAGCCTACTTCAGATGATCATCTCACCCTCAGGTGTGATAGAAAAGTTTTGTAACTGACTAATAATGAGCATTATTTGTATCAAACCTATTTAAGGATCAACAGGATATTTTATTCTAGTAGCCACAGCACATCAGAGATAACAGATTGGCATATGCAATCGTGTTAATTGTTTGTATTGTAAGCGCAGTCTCCCATCCTCCAGTCTTATACAATGCTTTACATGTAAATCATTCTACTGGGTTATTATAAGTATAGTTTAATATACTATACCTATCGCAAAATGAAATAAAATTACAAAAAAACCAACCTGGACACATGTATTACTTGTATTACACAGGTTTAAAATGTTGAGGCTGAAACATTTCCAAACAACTAGCTGTAAGTACACAAGGAAAACTAACCTTATATCTGAGCATTTGTAAGAAAGGTGCTAGTTAGCACGCATTTTATTCCATGTATAACTGCTTCAATCAAGAAATATCCTGCAAGTTTCATCTTTTTAGGCTCCAGTCAACTAAGTTTTTGTCTTTACTAGTTGAATTTATTATAAAATAGTTGATTGAATTTCATATTTAAGCTGCCACAGGTAACATTTTCAGAGATCATATCGCAAGAACTCTTCGATTCCTGTAACAATGCCACCACTGACATTAATTTGATCAGTAGACAGCTATAGAGGGCATTTATTTGTCAAATATAAACACACTACCACATAAGTGAAGTAATACTTTTAACATGTGTAAATATAGCACTTGATTTAATAAACATGCAACTGCTTAACTATTGCTTAAATAATATACCACATAGTATAAATCATATACTATAACCATACAGAGTTTTACACGCTATGAAGTAATGCAAATTATTCTTAGTATAGACAGGTTCCATTAAACAGACAAGAAAACCAGCTGTAAAACACAAATATTTCTATGACCTGCTGAAGACGAATATTCATTTCCATTAAGGAACAAAAAGTTAGTAACTGGCTTATCTCTACTTTGGGAACAAAACAGGCATATGGCATCGTAACAATGCTTGCAACACGGGTTTTAATTAAGCATGGAAACATTAAGGGTGAACTTTGTTTTGTGAAAAAGTCTTAGAATTTACAGGATTCTATTTGTCCCAATCCCTCAGCATTAAATAGTGCGTTATCTCTAAGCTGCTTTGAATTTAGAATCATAGAGTCCAGCTAAAAATACTTAAGTCTACCAATAAACCAATAAAACTCAGTGCTTAAGAAATCAGGTAGGGAGTTAAAATAATGATGATATCTGCACTTAGAAATCAAAGGATGCCCCTTCCTTTTTCATTTTCTTCCTAAAATTACTGGCAAAGAACAATAAAGTCAATAAAGAAAAAGAATATTATAAAGAAAAAGAGAAAAAGATCATATGAAGAAATAGTCTTAAAGAAAAAGATACAAAGATCATATGAAGAACTAGTCTTACTACAACAACATAAAATAAAAAAAAATGCCAATATTCTTTTTACTTTTCATCTTACGTTTAATTTCTTCATTGCACCTGTTATTCAGTGCTAAAACAATAAAGATCATTGGACACAGAAAATGGGTCTCATGATTTTCAATGTTACTTTTTGCTTGTATTAAAAAATTTCCTATCATGAAGTCTGTGCATAACAACATAAAAAAATAGTACATATACAGTAATCTAGGGGGCTTTACTTCTAAATTTATAGTATTATGATATATAGAGTCTATATAGTACAGTATACTGTATAGTATTATACAGAGTATTAATTACTTCTCTTTTATCATTATCAGCATTTTGGGATCTGGTTTTCATCTGTTGATTAGTCAGTAAAATCCTATTGCTGTTTTCACTGAACTACTAAAGATTATCATTAAATATTCTCAAGTAAGAAATGTCAATTGAAATGTTTCATATAAAACTCTCTCATGTCACTTAAGTTACCATAAATCAAATCTTTTGTGACAGTCCATCTGATTTTTACCATTTAAATCTAAAAATACTTGGAAAAATGCTTGTAAACTAGAATCAGTAATCACTTCTCATTCAAGCTAGGTATACCACATTTTATTCTAGAGGTATTTTATATCTGTAACATACTTATAAATAGAAGGTTACAGCTGTACACTCAAAAGTTCATATTCTAAAGGGTTAAATGCAGAAAAAAGAAAGACTAAATTAAGGGATGGCAGACACGTCACTTGAAGAAAACAAAATAATGGATTTAAGAAATTCTTCAGTGTTAATAGATTAGGTTTATTCTTGAAATCAACAAGTAAGTGTTAGCTGATATTCAAACACAGAGTTTGTTGATGGTTTTTTTATAAAAAGAAAACTTGAAACATATGTGGCACACAGCTTCAGTCAGGAGGCTGCAAAAGGAGAGCAGGGGATTCAGCACATATTTTATTAACTCAATTTTCTTTTCAGCTTTGCAGTTCACCTTTAAAATAAAAGCTTAGATTCTGCTGAAAACAGCAAAATTTGTGGAAAATCCACAGGGAGGCTCCAAATCCTTGGGATTTGTGGATTTTCTGTTTGAACAGATTTTTATTGTTCCTGTTGATTGCCCCAACACTCACTTTCAGGCACCAGGCAGCTTGAGTTATGTTATCTGTGGGCATTTAAACACTACCAGCAGGTAGCTTAACTTTCCAAACTCATTTTTCCTACAAGGTAGAATGCCAAATAACTGTTTGAAGAGACATGAAAATGTAGAAAGAATGATCTTATCAGTTTTGTTAATTTAACTTGGTTTAATAATTGCCACTGACTTGTTAGATATATTAAGTTATAAAAATATTTTTATATGGACTGACACCTCTATTTTCATTCTTTTTGTTATTGCCTGATCACATACTATAGGAAAAATGGCTCTGTCTGGGCTAAATGCCCAGAACATTTGAAGCATCTCATACTGAAACAATAGTAGTCTTTGTTGAACACCATCTGCTAGCAGATTTTTTTTTTAATCATTGTGTGTCTGCTAATACAGATGCACTGCACTTCCACAAAAGTGGAATTACATTTACGCTCAGACTAAATACTATTCATGTAAGAAGTGTTTCATTTCACATAATGACTGAGCTGCAGTTATATTGATGCAACACACACAAGATAAGCATGTTCTATGTAACCAGATTATTCAGAAATATTTGCTCTTGCTCTTTTGATTTTTACACAGTCATCATTCATTCAGTACTATAAATCTTACCTTTCAGAGATCATTTGTGTTTTGAATTTGTTGGTTTACTCATAACTCTGTGTTTCTTCACTAGCTATTATGGATGAACTGACTTGGCTAAATTACGAATCAGACAGTAAACAGTATTAATAAAAATCTGCAGACACTAAATAATTGTTATCTGCAGCAAGAAAACAGAAAGGCATTAACAAACTTATAAAAATTAAAATATGGGCAGAAATGAACTCTGTCTTGAAAAGTGCAAGAAAAAAATCTAGGAAAGATAGTCAAAAGTGCAGTCAGTCAATAGGAAGAACCAAGCAGTAACACGAAACCCACAGACAATGCAAACAAACCTAATTAAAAACAGCATTGTGGCTACATTCACAGTTCTCTTTAAAAATTTTGTGGAATTAATATTCTGGTCATACCAGTCCTGGCTGAAATTCTACTGCAAAAATGACATGACAAACGTTCAACTGATTTTTGGAACAGCTAGAAAAGGATAGTTCAAAATTTGTAGCAAATGATTTTTAAAGTTGGAGGAAGAAAATGTAAAAGATCTACTAAGTTACTTAGTTTATCTGCTTCCTCATTTCTGCAAGACACGTACCACTTTTTGGTACTCTTAATATAAATATCTGAAACAATCATTTCCGTATGTTTCATAATTTGGAAAATATTTCTGATATCCAGTTCAAATATTCTGATTCTCCCTTCCTTTCAGCATCTTGGCACTTTCCTGGTTTTGTTCTTTCAAAACTCCCATAAGAAATATGCTATTGTACACCCTCAGATATGAGTAGACACCACAGCTTTAGAAATGACCTTGTGCCCACTGACCAGTTACACCTGTATATACACTCAGGCAATCACAAACACAAAATAAAGCATATTAGCTTAACATTAAATTAAAATGTCAATTATAGCTTCTCAAGGCAATTGATCTTGTAGTTGCACCATGTCAATTCAACTGTTAAGATTTTTGGTAAGCCAAGCCAGAAGGCACTTGTTTAAGACTATATTCAGTTGTATTTCTAAACTGAATGGAATTCAAGAAATAATGAAAGTAGCATGGATACTTTAGAAACAAGTTTAGTACCCAAAATGCATTAAAAAATTAAAGCAGGTAACTGGCTTCTTTTAGGGTTTCCTTATTCTTTAGTGGGTACAGTAAAAAAAGTAATTTGTAAAGAAAAAGCTAGGCAGCTACTTTCATGAACTTACAAATCAATTAATATTTCTAGTGAACAAAACCAGGAATTTCATAATCCACAATTTTACAATTTTGGGGAGTTGTGGCCACTGGAAGACAAATCCAGTACCAAAGCAGTATTATGTATCTTTTACGTCTGGTACTCTGTGAGTAGCTGATTAATATTTTATATAAATACCTTCTAAAACATACTCCCAAATGAGTTTGCTATTTACACCATCACATCCCTAAAATTATGACTTCCAAGACAAGACTGCTGTTCATATTTCACATAATTTAGATGAGGAAAACAGTAAGTGTTCATTGTATTATGAAGTAATGATATATTAATAAATAGACTACAGGCTATAAATGTTTCCCTAGCAAAATATTATACATAATTTTTAAGTGCTCTGTATAAAAGAATTTCCCTTGCATATCTATTCTCAGAAATGATCAAGCAGTCATGAACCATGGCACATTTTGTTTAAAATAAGTCTTACAAGATCAAAACATAGAAAGAAAAGATAAATAATGATTTCTACTACTGACATATACTGCAGAACATTTCACAATTAGTAAAACCAAACTCTGTTAAACAAAGCTTTAATAGCAAAACAAGTAATACATGAAGAAACTTTCTTCTAACTCATTACTTTCCAAAGAATTTCTTTACTTCAGAATCTCTCTCAACAAGGGATTTCATTAACACCCAATACCTTTTTTAAGTGATCCACTGAAGCGATTACTATACAAGAAAGCAGTAATAGGAAATCATCAAGTTAAAACCTGGCAAGTATTTTTTTATAACTGTGTATATAATGCAAGCCCTTAAAAACCATCAACAGTTTATTGGATTTTGGTAGGCATAACATGATCAAAGTGTTCCCTAAACCATGAAAACATGGAACTATTAATTGCATGTTCAGAACACTTTAAAAGTACATTCCATTTAAAAAGTGCACATTACAAATAAAGAAAAAATGAACTCCACATTTATATGGAAGCTGCTGTGTTGCTGTTTATGTCTCACAGCTACATAGATACATCATTCACGCAGGTTGCCTCCACCTGCTCTCAGGGTTTTTTTAAAAAGCTTGTTCACACCTTCTTTTGCAGGCTTTCTTTCCTCAAAAATCTATTTTTTCCTGATAACGAAACCTGCCCTAGGCTGGCAGCTAGCCAGCTGTTTCACGAACTCTGTAGGTACTTAACATAACTTTGTATAGCTTGGATGCAGGAGAAGAACTATCCTGTTGCCCTCACAAGAGTAACACTGCTTTGTCTTATCCTTAACAGCTTCTCTTCTGTGTCAGTGCAACTGCAAGAATCCACCAAGCTCTTCTGTTTCACTGTGTTACCAGATAAGAAGAGCACCATCCAGATGATTTCCGACACGAATACATAAAACTAAAAAAACCATGAAAAATTAAATATCCAGTAAATCCAGTGCTAGCATTTATTTTAGGTACAGAAGTCCTTGATACTTACTTGGTTATTCATCATAGTGAGACATTAGTGTGTTTGACATCAGTTTTGGCTCATGGCTCATGAGTTTTCCAGTAGATACTCTTGCAACAGTTTTTCCTGCTTTTCCACCAGTTATTTTTCTTTTCAAACTGTTCTATCATGTTTTTCCTTTTAAAATTCACCCGTATGTAAACTATTGCTGAATACTGTGTTTTGCATATTTGCGTTATCACTCTTGCAAAAGATTAAGCACTTGTTACAAAGAACGCAGCAACCTTCAAATTACACACTATTGCACAATTTTCGATCTGGTATAAAACTTAAGAAAAAAAAGAGAATGGATTCATTTAACATTTCTGACTGGTATATGAGATACTGAAAAGCCATATTATGTATAGTTTTATCAATACCTCTACTAAAACTACTTTAAAAGTTAAAAAGAAGGGTTAATTCATTAAGAACAAGTTTTTCCACTAGTTTAAAGTATACAAAAGATTGAAACCAGCAGCATCAGAAGTGACTCCTGCTAAAGTACAGCCATGTCTTTCACTTTCCAGGCTTCACATCTGCCCTTCCTACCCACCCTTGACACTAAGCAGATATGTCAGAACCCTATGACAAATGAAAGGCAGTTCTTTGGCATTCCTAAGAAAGCAGNNGCATTCCTAAGAAAGCAGTAAAACTGCTCTAGTAGGTAGGGCAAAATTAATAAATACTTACAGAGGAATATTTAACTTCTTAGCTACATTTCAGAAAGTACAGCATTAGAAAAAGAAGCAGTCTTCTAATTACTTCATTTTCTTGTACCTTACAATATTAAGCATTTCCTAGACAAAGGATTTCATACTAACAGAGAATACTGCCTTAAAAATGGTTGTGGTAAGTTTCTCTAGAAAGCAAAGCAAGGTAGCGAGGGCTTAGCCAGTAACAGATATCATACCACTAAAATACAGCATCAGATCTATCAAAAGACCAAAAAAACTAGAAAATGAATTCATTTGGAGGGAGGCGTAAGTATTACCTGCATCCACATCCCTAGCAGTATATGGTAGGTGATACCTTCAGGCTAAGTAGACTGCAGAAATACAGCTTAGGTTCACAACTCTCCATAAATACATTCTAGAGCATTTAGGAAAGAAAAGATGAGTGGATATGAAAGTTTTAAACCTAAGTTTCAGAGATTCCTCCTTAAAACAGAAAATTTATTACAATTGTATTTTTAAGGTAATGGAATTAACTGCTTCTGGAGAGGACTGATGCCTTGAACTTACAGAAGTATATCAGAAATGTATTAGATTTGAGAGAAGAAAAAGAAATACAAAATGAAATTGACCCTAAGTGATGATTAAAGTCTTGTCTTACTTTGCAATATGAACGACAACACAAGAAATTAGAAAATAATGTCAGTTCTTGCTTTTTTTGTTCAAAAGAATGTGCTATCTGGTATTACAGAAAAATACAGAGTCTGCCTTGAGTATAGGTAATAGAAACAACTAGATCAAAATACTACCCTGGCATTCAGTAAATCAAATATGGCAACACCACATGTTCACTGTTGATTACATTTGTCCAACAGGAGATCAGTCTCACACAACTGGGTAAGACTGTGTGTTTTGACTCCAATCAGACTCTATGAGCACAAGGAATACGAAAATTTGGGTTTACCACAGACAAGTAAAAAGACTTCAGGCAACTGCCTTTCATGCATCTGCTTGAGTGTAAAAGAAGTCACTGTGTTCTCGTAAGAGTTTAGCTTTGTACATAAATACTTCTCAGCTCCTCCCCCATACACTATTTTACTTTCTGTTTTCCTGCCCCTTTTGTCTGGATTGAAATTCTGTGATAAAATCCAGATAGAAACTAAAACTTCATCCTCAAAAGTCTCCTGTGTTACTCATCCTCTGCCATAATATCCACAAACACCCAACTGATACCAGGCGTAAACAGATGTCAGTCTATAGCCCCTTCTGTCCTTACTTTTCCCAGTCTTTCCCTACTCCCGCTTATCAAAACAGTAAACAAAAAGAGCAGAACTACATTACTTTCTAAAGACAAACTTATGATTTTGTGCTCAGTAGTTGTATGTTGCATCTATACCTCAACCCCACTTATTCTGATTGCCTGTAGCTTGGAAACACACTAGCAAAGACTGTATCTATCCTTTCTATGCTAACACAGGATCCAGCCTGAAATGGCATAAATCCAGTTACGTATGGTGGTATTGATACCCTCACTGTCAATAATCCTCAAGACTATCATGAGTGATGGAGAATAAACTACTTTTTCTTTTTAAAAAACCTTGCAGAGTGCTTCAAGATCAGCAGGAATATTAAGCATAATTTTAAAAATCATTATCAAGAGACCTTCTTCCAAATGGGCAACACTATCAAGTGGCAACAAAGAAAGAACATCCATTTACAATTTTTACATGGTTATTTTCTTAAAAATAAGCATGATCTACCACCAGATTGGATTTATATATACACATGCACACACACAAAAAGTAACTTTATTTCTCTCCAGTTTTAATTGCCAAATGCCTTTAAATATGAATACAATAAATAAATGAAAAAAAGGCTTTTTTATACAGAGCAGATTATGTAAATGGAAAAAACCACAACCTTGCCGTTCAAGTGCACATCATGAAGGAATATTTCAGGGACCAAATTCAGTGCAGTGTCTACATCATATTTAAAAAAGTTAATGTTGGAACATTAACTGAATATAGCTCATGGTGTTGGTCTGGATGAAGCTACTTCTGTGACAACTGGCAATCTTTCATTCCATGCCAGTGCAAACCAAATTGGTTTATGCAGGCAAGGAATGGCTTTAGGAGTCCTTTAGGAGAAAAAATTAATCTGGCTGAGGGAAAAAAAAGTGATTTTTAAAAAATCTGCACAGCAGGCTACCAAAAATTATTTTTAAGAATGAAGCCAGTACATTTTAGAGACTGCTAAATGCATACAGAATACATCTAAGTTGCAGTAGGGGTGGAGACCCACTTGCTATGTTGGGAAAGGCAGTAATAATTTTGTTTGTGAAACTATCAGTTGCAACAGTTAGCTAAGAGCTTGGTATCTCATCAGTCAGGCTAGCAGCCAGCAGAATAAAAGCTGCATATGTAAGTTCTCTCATATATACCCAAAACCTGCAAAGATGTACATATTAAGTGATGGGCAGAGAGAAATAAAGGACAAAAGTAGTAATTCATTAAACAGTACTTCTTAACTGAATAGTTTTTAGTATTGAAGATGCACAGATTCCGTAAAGTATTTTGAGATTATTGCTACACATGCATTTTTACTCATGTTTCAGGCCCTTGTTTGGGTGCGTTATGTACGGTTTTGATTTTGCATGGGTACAGGTATCACATATTTGTTCTTGAACAATTCAGAATTCATGATACTACTTGCAGATGATTTTTACTACTTGGTGTCTTATCTGTTTCGAACTCAAAAACTAAAACTTAGACTGAATTAAACTGGTACTACATATTTAATATTTTCAAGTATAGAAGCAATGAAAAGAAGTAACTTGTTCTTCTGTTGTTCCTGTAATTGGAAACTTCTGGCTTGTCCATATTCCTTCTCATGACTGTTAGGTTAACTTAATATCACGCAGCTTTTTCATGCTATCTTTCAATACAGATGAGCAGGAATTATATGCAAAGAACTTCAAGTCAATAACCTAAAACATAGCAAGCTAAGCTTTATAAAAATGCTGGTCTGGAAATGAGTGCAAAAACATGTGACAAAACAGTGAATGTTAACTGCCTTAAGGCATTGCTCACTCAGACTCTCTCTCTTCAGACAGTGTTAGCAGTCTTTTTCTGACCACACCTGTCCCACAGGAGTCTCCAGCGGAGTAGTGATGTTATGTTTTAGTCTCAATTCATGAAAAGAAAAAAACCACCCTTTCATCTGCTTGGGGGGCATATAAAAGACATTTCCAGCACACATAGTGAGTTTTCATTAAAATGCGTCCTTTTCTTCTAACTTCATTTCCTTAAGATACCTCCAAACTCCTTGTCTCACCTCCATTCTGTGCTACATGTTTATGTATTTCGTAAGAAGTTCTAAGACTTGGACAGTGTTTTGTCTGTCTCCAGTGTCAGTCTTAACAAGCCTCTCCTCTTACCACACAACCCAGAGCCTAGCCTTTTGAATTCAATGAGTCAGCAGCTTTTACCAGCCACTGAAATGTTTGCAGAGCATGCTATGTCTCCACCAAAAGGTGAACTGTATGCATTGCACGTAGAATCAACTATCAAAATTTACAGAAAAAGGCAAGTAAGAGCCATTGCCTACTTCCATTTAAGCTCACAAAATATTTAAAGCCGTTTTGTGAATCTTGTCCTAAGTTTCAGAACTCACACTACTATACCTGTACTGTCACAATTTTTTTTCCTTGCTGCCAGCGTATAAGCTAACGATAAACCATGCACAGAAACCATGCACAGAACCTGCCAACTTTAAGCAGAGTCAATGCCTAGCACCAAAGGACAGAAACACATCCTGGCCAACTATGTAACTTCTCATTACATGATGTCAAGGATTTGCCCTGAACCATTCATGATTAATCAGTAATAATTTTTAATAACAACAAAAGAAGTAATTGTTAATTTTTATATATATGAAAACATTTGGATGAACAACTAAATGAAGGAATTATTATTTGACTTCAGGGAAAAGGGTGAGGAAAAAACATTAAAAAGATGGCTATATCAAACAACTTCTAACCACACACACAGAGGGATCAAAAAAAAATTAAACAACAACCATAACACATTAAGCTCCCAACTTCTTAATGAAATGGTATTTCAGATGACCCTCTTCTACTTT
Organism: Pachycephala philippinensis; assembly: GCA_013397055.1. Classification (NCBI taxonomy): domain Eukaryota; kingdom Metazoa; phylum Chordata; class Aves; order Passeriformes; genus Pachycephala; species Pachycephala philippinensis. The sequence continues at coordinate 33,843 of VWZT01010410.1, read as the reverse complement.
TCCAAGAGCATGATTACGTATTGATGTAAAAAGTCAGTACGCTAAGAAGCACAGTGGATCAACATGAATGAGACAATGAAATTAGTACAGTTCAACATTCTAGTGGAAAATATAGAAGGCTAAGACACATGAACTCACTTCCTGAAGCAGTCTTCATAAAAATAGAAAAGGATATCAGAACTGCACAAAAGATCCCAGTTTAGAAGCATCCATATAAGCTGGATTTTAGGAAAGGGCACTGCCGTCTAAATGAACAGGGCACAAAACTAGCAAAACCGGAAATATATTGCTGAAACAATTCTGTTTGACCAAGACAATTGCTAGTACCTCAAAGTTCAGTTACTTAATAATTCAGTAGGAAAAATACACACACAAAAAGGTATTTTGCTGCTGGAAAATATGTTTGTATGTGGAGTAATTAAGAGACGTGATGGAAGTACCATTACCCTGAACATTTTGTTCTCAACACGATTTTAGAGAATATGAAAGAGTATAATCCCCCTCTGATGAGACGACAGACTAATATATCCTAATATATCCCTTCTGCATTCAGATTGCATCAATTTACTGCAATATCTTTATTTCTAGTAGGAATGATCCTACATTCCAAGTATTAAGTGCTATGACACTAATTGGTATAATTGGCTAACTGATATAATTGACATTACTGAAACCTACAGGGTCAATACACATGGAGTGTTGAAAACTCCAGGAGGAAATCAGTGACTAGAATTCTAGTTAAAAAATATAGTGTAGAGTGAAAGAAAGTCAGGAAAGTGAAATTACTTTAAAATATTTCTGAAGCTGAAGAGCTTTCCAGGCCTGCAGACCAGCCTGATAACTAAAAAACCTGAACATCCTGAAAACAGAATATTTAGAGATGTTTACAAAACAAAACCAAAACTGAAACAAAAAGCCGAACAAAAGAAGTACAATACTCTAAAATTACCTGTTAATAACAAACTGAGAGAAAAATCAGAAATTATACTGGAAGTCCTGATGAAAATAGGTTACGGAGTATTATATGACCTTTTAATCACTGATATTGCATCCAACACAAAGTATTTTGGACTTCACCATGAGATGAAGGTTAGTTGGTTTTTGAATTGAAAGTGACTGCCTAGAGACCACTGATCACAAACTAAAATAAAAGGGAAAATAAGAGCAAACGGGCTTACAAGCATATGAAAACAGCGTGACATTTGAGCTGGTTCTCCAATAGTGATAAAAATTATAGAAGGATTGTAGAGTTATTACAAAATTGAGAATACTAGAATGCAAAGAAATTGTGATTGCATTTGAAAATCCTTAAAGACATAACTTAGTTGGCCCCAAATCACAATTCTACAACATATAACAAGGACAATACTGGTAGGAACCCCAGACTGGTTCACTGGGAAAGTGAATGAAGCAACTTGAATTGAGAAGCACTGCACACAACGAGGGATACAAACACATAAATAAATAAATATCTCTCCACGATTGTCAAAAACCAGAATCAGGCTACACAAAAATGGTGCACAATTTTTCAGTCCATCAGTTGTAAAGGAAGTTGTTAGAATTCATCTAATGGAATAATAAATGCATTTTAATCTGTCAACTTCTGTTTAAATTTCCAAAAGGATTAGTCTCCTCATCTTTTGATTTATCATATGAAAATTAGAAGACTGAGAATATGCCAATCTTTGGAAAGTGATTTAGCATTATCCAGCAGTTTTATTGGCCAATTGCCTTGGTATCAACAAACTACTAAATATGAGGAAAAAAAAAAGAGGAAAAAAAAAAGGTGCTTTGTAAAAAGTAAGAGATAAATTTTCAATTATTAAAGACGTGTATGGAAAATAGGTCTTATTTAACAAGTGCAACTTCATAGGCAGCACAGAAGAGAGCCAAAAAATTGCCCAGCTACTGAAGAAAATAGTTTGTACAAAGAATCATAGAATCATGGAATGTTAAGGGGTTGAAATGAACCTTAATCATCTAGTCCCAACCACTCCTGCCACGGAAAGGGACACTGCCAGGGTTGGGGCATTCACAACCTCCCCGGGCAACCTGTTCCAGTGTCTCACCAACCTCACACCCTCTGAATACCTAACCTAAATTTCCCCTCTTGCAGTTTGTACCCATTATTCCTTGTCCTATCACTACAGCTCCTGATGAAGAGCCCCTCAGGCTTCCCTGTAGGCCCTTTCAGATACTGCAAGGTTGCTATGTAGTCCCCACACAACCTTCTCTTCTCAAACCACAACTTTCTCAGCCTGTCTTCATAGGGAAGGTGTGTCAGTCCTCTCATCAGCTTCATGGCCTCCCCAGAACTTGCTCCAGCAGTTCCTTGTCCTTCTTATGTTGAGGGCACCAGAGCTGGATGCAGCACTCCGGCTGGGGTCTCATCAGAGCAGAGGGGCAGAATCACCTCCCTTGCCCTGCTGGCCACGCTCCTGTTGATGCAGCCCAGGATTTCCTTGGCTTTCTGGGCTGGTTACTGTTGAGTTTTTTATCTACCATCATCCCTAAGTCTTTCACTGCTGGGCTGCTCCCAATCACTTCTCTGCCCAAGCTGTTGGTGTGTCTGGGATTGCCATGACCCACGTTAGGACCTTGCACGTCGCTTTGCTGACCTCCATGAGGTTTGCACTGGCCCAGCTCTCAAGCCTGTCCAGGTCCCTCTGGATGCCATCCCTTCCCTGCAGCGTGTCACTGCCCCACACAGCCTGGTGCTGTCCGTGAACTCTCTGAGAGCGCCCTTGATCCCTCTGTCCATGTCCCTGACAAAGATGTTGAGCAGTATCGGCCCCAGCACTGACCCCTGAGGGACACCACTCCTCACTGGTCTCCACATGGACCACGAGCCCTTGACCACAACTCTTTGTGGGTGGCCACCCAGCCAGTTCTTTATCCCCCCAGTGGTCCATCCCTCAAATCCATGTCTGTCCAATTTAGAGACAAGGATGTCGTGTGGGGCAGTGTCAAACACTTTGCATAAGTCCAGCAGGGGATGTCAGCAGCTCTGCCCCAGTCCACCCCCAAGTGAAGGTCACCAGATCTGTCAGGCACGATTTGCCCTTAGTAAAGCCATGTGGGCTGTTACCAAACACCCCTCTGTTTCTTTGTGCCTTAGCAGAGTTTCCAAGAGAATCTGCTCCATGATGTTGCCTGGCACAGAGGTGAAACTCACTGGTCTGTACTTCCTTGAGTCTTCCACTTCCCCTTTTCAAATAGGAGGTTATATTTCCCTTTTTCTAGTTATCTGGAACTTCAAAGAGTACAACACTGTCTGTTCTGTCTTTCCAAGAAAAATAAAATTAAGAAGACAGACAGTGTAAGTGTACAAATGAAATAAGAGGAAATAATACTGAGAAATGAGGACTAACATTAGTAGAGAAAAGCAAAAAGACATAGTTGCTGGTAGCAAATTGGGCACAAATGTGTCACAGAAGGTATACCCACTCACTAAAAGAAACTGCCAAAAGAAGTGTTCTCAACATTTTCTTGTCTTCACATCATAATAGCCACTTCTTCAAAACATATTCTGGAATTGAGCACAACTTCTGCCTTCAAAAAACATGGATTACTGGGCTTATGAAAAGGGTAAGTGGGACAAACCATGGTATAATGAAGGTCAGACTAGATGATCTAATAAGTCCAAAAATCCGTGCTTTTTTCCATTACTAGTTTACATGATGGGAAAAAGGAAATATTCACATTTCCGTATCTTTAGCCAAAATAAACATACTTCCTTGCCAAGCATTCAAAAATCTATAGTGCCCAAAGTTAACTAAGATTTATAAACCAGAACACAGACTTTTATATAAAAAGAAATGAGCAAATCATAGATATCTGATCAAAGTTTCCATCACATACTATCTCTTTGGACAATCATTAGTATGAAGGTGACAGAATCAAGCAGGATTTACTCACTCACACAGAGAGAAAAGAGAGCATGGTTTGCTCTAACATTTTAGCTATTTATCTACAAAAAATTCAAAAGGAAAACATGGGTGAAAATCCTTTGAATATGCTGTACTTTCCAAAGCTAGAATATTATTAGACTATTTAAGCTCAAGCATTCAGACAAATTTAATAAACACCATGGTTACTTGAGTTAATGTCAGAAACATGCGGACCCACAAGGAAATACTCTCTTCCTAGTCTCTTCCAGGCTCTGTGTAATCTATGAAGGATCAAATGGTTACATCCTACTGCTGACCTACACATTTTGTAAGTGCATGGTAAACTTTTTTTCAGAAAACCCATACAATCTTTTTATTAAACAGATAAAACTCCTTCTATACTCTTCTCCACAAATCTAACATATTTGATGGAAGAAATATTCCTGTGTGAATCATACCTCTGAGACAAAGAGGACTGCTGGACATCTCTGAAAGTACATGATGCCTCAATACCTTGGGTCTATTTAGTAGGAGCTTGCCTGAACTAAGGTCCCTGTACTCTGCTGTACAACACAGCTGCAAAACTCAGTGTACCTAGAATAACAGACAAAAACCCCAAAACTGACCCCTTCATTAAGAGAAAGCATGCATGGATTGAAATACTTCTTGATTAAGCATAACTGGTTTTGTATCTCTTTTCAATCATAAGCTTAGGTCAATTGAGACAGTCATGAAGTGCCACAGGTTATCATAAGCAAACAGTGTTCAACATGAGCACTTCATACATGAGTGTCAAACACTTCTCCTGATACAAGACCAATCTGTAGTACAAAGCTTAAGTTCCCTGTTATTTTTTGCTTGCTTTTGAAAGCCAATCTGTCATCCGAAAATCTGATAGGTATCAAATTTTGAAGCACTGTAACATGTATATAGACAAGTGGAAAATACAGAGGCATTTAAGGTAAAAATAGACTGAATTTCTAAATTGTTATTTAATCAAATGCAGTATTAATTTATGTCCCTGAAGTTATTCCCAATCCCTAGTCTCAGCAAAATTCAGGAACCACAAAATCCACAAACGGAGTGATTTTGCTATTCTAATTTATCCTATTTTTAAAGCAAAACATAAACCAGCATTTGTTGAATAATCAACAACCATGTGTGGAGTTCTCTCTCAGATATTTTTTAAAACCTAAGAGCATAAGATGAAGTTAAAGACTACAGCAATGCAGTGCAAATCGTTGCAAGCCATGTTTTTTTTACACCAAGAGGTTCAAATATTCTACTCCACCAAAAAAGGCAAAAAACCCTCAAAAAGCAGAGTGGAGCTTGCTCTGAGAACCACAGCATGATCTCAAACAGCAATCACTATATAACTATAGTTATTGACCTTTGTAAGTAATAGTATAAAAAACCCCCCACCCTCCTGAGGAAGCAGATGCCTCACTACCTCTCGAAGAAGCAGAAGTTCTCACTAAGAGTTCGCATGCCTAATCCTGTGTGTCACTACAGAACTGCTGCTGAGCTCCTGTTCTCCACTTGCTTCCCATGGAGCTCAAAGCTTAACTTGGCAGCTCTGAAAGTTCTCACTGTAAATGGTTCAAACTGTTTACCATCACATCCTCCCACACACATGCAAAAAACCACAATGTCAAAAGTCATAGATATTTTTTAAAAAACATGAAAATCATGGAATCCATCACTCTCATGACAGCCATGACAAAAATGCAGTTTCAGTGATGGGTTGGCAAAAAGTTTATGTAACCCTAGACTCTTATGTGTAGAATGAGTTAGAAGGCATTGTATGGTTCATTTAACATTATGGATTTTTTTTCCTGTTTTATATAGTTAGAAGCACTTTAAGCCTGAAAAAAGCATCGGGGGCACATGAATTCCATTTTGGTATATTTTACAAGACATCAATATGAAACAAATCAGGTTTTAAAATTCATGCTATTTAAAAAAATAAAGCTTGAAAATCAAAACACTGGAAATATTCAGAATTTGTGGTAGCATACATGTAAAATCTCACATCAGTCTAAGCAATGAATAACTTATTACCAGCTGGAGAGGACATAAGAAAGAAAAAAAACCCAATCTAATTTGTGACAATGCTCAACATGACATCAAAGTAGATCAGACAGAAAAATTAAATAGGAAGGAGAAAAAAACTATGCGAGAAATAAACTATGCAGATTTGAAAAACAGGATAACAAGACCTCACAGTGGCAGATTACTATAGCAGTACATATGCCACAGAAAAGAAAACATAACTTTAAAGTAATCAGCAGTTTCTCTAGCCTTCTTTCAAAAACTTTCAGGGAGAGAGAGAAATCAACTTAAGAAAAATTGCCCTTTTTCAACTTATGTTGAGTCTACCTGAACCTAACAATGTAAACAGAAACAATACCATCTAAGCCCTTGAAAACACATTTGAAGAAGAGAAAGAATCATGTATTTGAATTCAGCATGTAAGTTCCCAAGGAAATAGTAGGAAGAAATTTGCTGTTCTGCATTAGGCTATTCTCCTCACTATTGCAAGAATGGTACTAGTGGAAGAAGTGGTAAAACATTGATTGCACAAGCGTCACTGATGCACTCTTTCATTCACATTGAGGCAGAAAACTGTTATTGGCAACATGCTGGAAAAGAATGTAAGGACTCAAGATTCTTACAACTATGCACCTCAAATCCTAAAGGCAATAAGGACATAATTTTTGAAATAATTTAGATATATTATTCACACATACACTTTCTTTCCATAGAGAAACTGAGGTCTCTTGCCTTTCCCAGGAAATACTATTGTATCTCACTGCTACCAGACTGACAGACACAGTAGGGAGAGAAGACTGTAGATATGATGCTAAGTCAGGGGTTCCTGTACCAAAAAAACTTGGATTTTGTTTTCCAGGGTGCATGCTGCAATAGTACCAATTGTATATAAATCACATGATTTCATATTTTTTCGAAGAATATTTTCTATGGTAACATCATAACAGTCCACAGTTCTCATTCACAATTAAGTAACAAGTCTACCTGTAACTAAAGAATGGAATAATGTAATGGAAAGGAAAAGATCAAAAAATAGGAGAATACTGAATGTGTTACAATATAGTTGGACAGCTGGAAACTAACACTGAAATTCTACAGAAACCATCCGAGATTGAGCAGCATGCATAGATCAAGCTCTTATGAACAGCCCAGCTGTTTTAATAGTCTGCTGACACTGAAAACAAAAGGTATTGCACTACTTCCCCTCCTAAATTGCTCTTCCTTTATCTACCATGACATCTAGTTTAGGCAGCCATACTTCTAATGGCTTTTGCGCAGTTACCTTTCTTACAGGAAAGTGAAATAAGTCAGTGCTATTCTGATGAGGGCTGGAACAGGTGTGCATGGTAAGCAGTAAAAACGCACAAGCAGGAGCTGGGGATATAGGGGAAGAGAGTAATAGAAAAGAGATTGGTAAATTAATCCTGCAGACCTGCTGATGGTTATTTGGAATTACCAAATAAGTTTTAATTTTTGCTAAGTAATCTGGTCACCTCTCTATTTTTCCGGTTTGTAGGTCATGCTTTAAGTACTCATAATCACTAAACTAGTTTATGGCATTTGCTAGGTTTGTTATCTGTTCTGCTTCTGTATATCTACATCGAGAGAACATACCCTTTAGCATACAGCCACAAGACTCTGAGGAAAGAAATACGTGTGATTATTACTTCATGTAATGACTTCGAGCTATTAGGAAGTCGCCATAATTGGATATCTTTTACATCATCATTTTAACGGTGAAAAAGGTTTTTTTTAAAAAAATTCCTCTATTTTCTTTTTCATTAAATATAGATGACCTTTCCTGCCAATAGTATCACAGAATCAAAGAATATTCTGGGTTGGAAGGAACCCACAAGGATTATCAAAGTCCCAACTCCTGGCCTTACACAGGACAACCCCAAAAATTACAGCATATACCCAAGAGCGTTGTCCAAGCACTTCCTGAACAACAGAATATGTATTTCCTTTAATTTTAGATTCCTAAGAATGCAGCAATAAGATTTTTTCACTCTTTAAATCAATGCTGCCACAAAATACATATTTCTTGGCTAATCTACGAGAAAAAGGACAGACTGTAAAAAAAGACCTTAAGATACGAAATACATTGTTACACTGCAAAATAGGAACTCCAGCAGCTAAAACTTTTACTAAGGAGAGGTCCTCAACACACAATTGGAACACCAGTCTTTCATAACTCCATTTAAGTACTCATTTTAAATACAAGTTTTTTCTTTCCCTGGCAAATATAAGGCTTCAGACAGTAAACTACTATCACCATGACTGAAATTAAGCATGAAAAGAAACTGCAAAGGAGCATATTTAGAAAAGGGAGAAAAGCACTTGAAAACAATAGGACCAAATCTCTTGTCTAGTACAGAATGGTATGACACCAAGTCTTTTGTCCTAGAGAGGAATGGAGCCTGTCTACGAGAAAAATTTTGATTGGTGTGGACAGCATGCATTATTTAGCAAAGCTTAAAATGACAGACCCTGCCCTTGCAGATGATACTTCATACGAAGAATCTCAGCTGATATGCAAAGGTTTTCATAACTCTAAGTCTTGTTGTCTGTCAATGTCAGAACCTACAGATTTGTGGAAAACAGGTTAGAGCACCCATAACTGCAGTTTTTGAGAGATTGTCTGGGCAGATAATAAAATTCTAGAATTGTTTAGGTTGCAGTGGACCTTCAAGATCATTGAGTTCAGCTGTTAACTCAGCAAATGCCAAGTTCAGCACTAAACCATGTCCCTAAGCACCAAATCTACTTATATCTTGAAAATATCTTCAGGGACAATTACTCCCTGGGCAGCCTGGTCCAGTGCTTGACAACTGTATCAGTGAAGGAATTTTTTCTAATAACCAGCCTAAACCTCTCCTGGTGCAACTTGAGGCCATTTGCTCTTGTCCTGTTTGGTTATGTGGGAGAAAAGACTGCCACCCACCTCACTACAACCTCCTTTCAGGTGGTTGTGGAGAGCAGTAAAGTCTCCCCTGAGCCTCCTTTTCTCCAGGCTAAGGAAGCCCAGTTCCCTCAGCTGCTCCTCACAGGTCTTGTGCTCCTTCACACTGGGGGTAGATGTGGCCCTTAGGGACATTGTTTAATGGTGGATGTGGCAGTGTTAACTTTACAGTTTGATCCAGGGATCTTAAAGGTTTTTCCCAACCTAAAAAACTCTATGATTCTACCAACTGCACCCTCAATAAGTTTGCAGACAAGACCAAGCTGGGTGGGCGTGCTGATCTGCTGGAGGGCAGGAAGGCTCTGCAGAGGGATCTGGACAGGCTGGATCATGGGCTGAGGCCGATGGTGTGAGGTTCAACAAGGCCCAGAGCTGGGTCCTGCCCTTGGGTCACAACAACCCCAGGCAGCTCCACAGGCTGGGGCAGAGTGGCTGCAAAGCTGCCCACAGGAAAAGGACCTGGGGGTGCTGGTGACAGTGACTGAACATGAGCCAGGGTGTGCCCAGGTGGCCAAGAAGGCCAATGGCATCCTGGCCTGGATCAGCAATGGTGTGGCCAGCAGGAGCAGGGCAGTGATTGTCCCCCTGAACTTGGCACTGGTGAGGCTGCACCTCGAATCCTGTGTCCAGCTTTGGGCCACAGGACAGATCTTCTCCCCTCTTTGGGCAAAGAAGGAATGGGTGACGTCGCTTTGGTAATATAAACGAGAAAATGGTATTTTATTCAGTACTGCATTCAGATTAGTCTTGAAAGTCAAAGCAAGACTGTATCAAGAGCTTCCTTCTTCACAGCTAAAGGGAATTAAAAGATTATGCACAGAACAGACACCTGGTGTACAACTGACCACTGTTACAGCAAAATATATTCCCCATGAGGATGCACTCATTTTTCAGAAAATGAAATTATAAAAAATACTGATAAAGCTCAAATAAGTTTCAAAGAGCTTACCTTAAGCCAGAAAAAATAATTTTACTAAAGTGAGAATAATCAGAAAAAACAACCTGAACCTTCCGGTACAAGTCCGAACAATTCTTACTATTTAATAAAATAAATGTATGCAACCCCACACTTTAAAACTGGGTCCTGATTTTCCAGTAATACTGTAAGTTATCCAGCATACTTGGAACCATGGAAGCTCTAAAACACATTCATCTGCAAGTGCTCTGAAACAGATATTTTCATTCCACTTACATAGACTACAATTTGCATTGTTTGGATCTCAAAGTAAGGGATAGCCTCACAAACTTGATAAACATAAAAATCATCACTGGACACAGGAAAAAAAAAGAAATAACATTTCCCACAATTTCTTCTTCAAATACATACAAATCCTAAAAACGTATCTTTAAAAATTACATTTAAATGTTACTTCCTAAGAATTTCGCTTTCCACACTGTGTTGTTGTGCATCACTGTATTTATGGACAAGACATGTAGAACAGGCACTTAGGGACATGGTTTAGTGGTGGACACTTGGGAGTGTCCTGCTTATATCTGGATTTACTGATCTTAATGGTCTTTCCAACCTCAGTAATTCTGTAATTCTAAATTAACAGTTTCAACATTTGTTATAAAATTTCTAAAAGCATACATCTTACATTGTCGTAAAGATGAAATACTGTAAAGATGAATTCTCTTTGAGAATTCCAAATTTCTGTACATATTAAAATTTTCCAAGAACGACAGAACATTTTAAATCCAAGGTATTTTGGAACATGCATTTGTATAACATTATATGAATCACAAATATTACTTGTCACAAATGCATTTAAGTAAAACTGAGTATCTTTTGGAGCAGGCCAGCAGAGTCTGATCAAACAATTACAGCACCAATGCTTATCTATAGTTAGCCCGAATGAAAGCAATACTCAAAGATATGAGGGTATGAATTAGGAACATACTACTCAGCCTTTCAGGACACAAATTTCAGTAAGACGACTGGAAATACATTTATTTAATAAACATTACATAACTCCTTGTAAGGATAAGATAATGACTTAAATGCTCTAGTATCAAAATAGTAAAATGAAAGTAGAGAGACAGACACAGAACCTCATGATTTGTAATTGTTTCAAGAATTATTTTATAAATCAAAACAGGACAAATATTTAAGGTTTATTCCTACTTCCTAATAGATACTAGTGGACAAACTGGCTAGCAAGTGAGAATTCTGCTGAGCAATATATGAAGTTTAATACAGCTTTTCCCACCCTGAGTCCTTAGGGCTTTTTGTACTGTCATAGTTTATCAGCAAGTTATTTCCATGAACAGGAGACAACATTGTCACTTAATCTTACCAGGCATTCTTGCTGATCCTCTAGCCAGAGGGTTTTAATGTTAATAGAACAATAGCCACCATTCAAAACCATCCTTTTCTGCCAACAGCCTGCAACTACCATTTCATCAGTCAATGAAAAAAAAACAACAATGAGCCTAAAGGTTACTGGGCAGTAAATTTGCGGAGGAAATGCTTGAATGAAAACAGACACCCATGAATGCATTTTTCCCTCACCAATATTCTACCACCTTAGTGATGACACAGTTTTGAAAAGATCTGCTTAATCCTTTAAACTTACTATCAGAAAATGGCTACAACTACAACTCTAAAGCCTTGCTATAACCTTATAATAATACATCTGCCATGGACAGACTGCAGATAAAATTTTGCAGATGCAAAACAGAAGTTATTTTTATGCCTTTGAACAAGTTAAGCTATTAATTTTTGTTTGGCCACTGGAAGTTTCACAGGAGAAACTTTTAACCATACAAATTACTGACAGGATTTGAGGGACAGCCCCTAAAACTGACCTGGAGAGGAATATAGATTATGTGATTAAAGAATTGTCTCTGATTAAGGATGGTCATATTATTTGGATAATTTTTGTTAAAGACTTGCCAAACAAAAATCAGATAATAACAGATAATAACCCTTTAAAAGTATCACTGAATTTTGATTAACACAAAAAGCAATATAAATACTGTTTTCTTGGTAGGCATAAGTATTTTTTTCAAAGATGCTTACATTCAGCTATTCAGGAAGGATATGAGACAGTGCCTTAACAATGCCCTAAAATCTGCTAACATTCCACCAACTGCAACTCTTTTCTGGGCAGAGGTGTTATTAAAAAATCCAACAGCTGCAATTAAAATGTTTTCACTAGATCACGCACTTGTTTTTAAAACTAAAAATTTGTTTTTAATTCAATTTTTCCACTTTTAAAAAAATTCAAGATTATTGTCAAATTTAATTCAATTATTTTTTCCACTAAAACCAATTATTGTGAGGATATTATCCTCACTATGAAATAGAAGGGATACCATGACATAAAAATTACAGCTATTTTAAGTAGATGAAGATTCGTCTTTCATTTAAGTACTTATTTTTTTAGATGAGAAAAACCTGCTTCGTTGATGAAAGGTAACTTAACTCAGTAACTTTAACTTCAAACATGTAACACTGATAAAAATTTCACATTTTAGATGGCTGACGTGACTGGTTTTTCTTTGGACATTTTAACAAAATGGCTAGTTCCAGAATTTTGTAACCAAAATAGCTAGCAACCTGAATATACCTAAGAAATAGTTTGGTAACTTTTTGTCTTAGGCTACAGTGAACAAACACTAAATTGCTCTGTGTTGAATTGTAAGAAAAAAATGAGCACATAAAGCATCTATGAAATAATCTGAAGCCTGCATCATATTTTCATTATAAATATAACATATTTTGTCAGAATACTGCAAAGTACATTGTAATTAATATCGCAGTAAGTCTTGAAGAAGCTGTGAGTTTGAGTGTTTCACGGATATATGCATTAAAAATGAAAATTTAAAAAATAAGAATACAAAATTGCAGTTCAAAATAAGTTGGATGGACATTAAGTCCATCCTCTTTTTCTGGAGGTGATAATGCAACTGCTGACCTCAGTTCACACTAAAAGTTGTTTTTTTCCATTTTGTGTTCTAGTCACTGAAACAGCCACATGACCTACTTGTTTGAGAATGCTATCTTACAGAGGGAAAATGTATCTATAAAATTAGCTTGGACCCTATCCTCTGCTACAGTGTAAGTGGCATAAATACTTCACTCACTATCATCTATCCCATCACAGTGAATTACAGTATGCATATGCTCAAAATGAGAATACTACCATAATGCCATTTCTGTGACAATGACATGCTATACATAAAGTCACTACTATTTCTTGAGGAATTATTTGGGAAAAAAATGAAACACAAACACTGTACTAGGTTAGTATTTAATCCACATGCATTCAGAAATATTCTCGATTCCATATACAACCAACAACTTCCAAAGTAGATGTTGCGATCTCACAATCAATATTCAAATGTTAATTCAATCACAAAAACCCTACCAACTTATACCCTTCTCTGAAAAAACATGATTCCTGTGCTGCAAGATGTCATGGGAGCAGCCTGATAAGAATGCCTTGGAGTTGTGCTGGATAAAACGCTGAGCATGACGGGGCAAAGTGTGATTGCAGCCCAAACAATCAACTATATCCTGGGCTGCATCCAAAGCAGCGGGCAGCAGGGCCTGGGAGGGGATTCTGCCCCTCTGCTCTGCTCTGGTGAGACCCCACCTGCAGTGCTGCACCCAGCTCTGGGCTCCCAGCACAGGAAGGACACGGAACTGCTGGAGCAGGTCCAGAAGAGACCCATGAAAATGATCAGAGGATTGAAACATCTATCCAATGAGAAAAGAGTTGAGGCTGTTCAGCCTAGAGGAAGACAAGGGTCTGGGGTAACCTTGTTGTGGCCTTTCAGTACCTAAAGGGGTCTATAAGAAAGATGGAGATAGTTTTTTATAGCAGGACCTGTTGAGATACGGGTAATGGATTTAAACTAAAAGAGTATAGGTTCAGACTAGATGTAAGGAAGTCATTTTTTACACTGGGGGTGGTGAAACACTGGAACAAGTTGCCCACAAAAGTGGTGGGTATCCCATCCCTGGGGTTCATTCAAGGTCAAGTTGGACAGGGCTCTGAGCAAAATAATATGGTGGAAGAAATCCCTGTCCACTGCAGGAGAGTTAGATTAGGTGACCTTTTTAAGTCCTTTCCAATCTACCCTATATTTTTTTGATTCCCTGGTATCATAACTTTTAGCAAGATTATTCCTATTTAATAAAGAATGTTACAAGAGATGTTTAAGTTAAGTAAACTTATTCAAGCTGTTTAAATAAATTTAGCAACTTGCTTATTATACAATGTACAAAAAAAGACAAAGGCAAATTCTATTGCCCAAGATACTCAGATGTACTTTCAAAATTCAGGTACAGTATCAACATATGTAGAAAGTATTTTCCAGATTTATTGCAAGACTCAAACTGCTTAACTAGCTGAAAACTACAGTTACAGGATAGTATATGTATATAAATAGCACCAACATAATTACTGATATCTAATGGCTATACTGAAAATTCAGTCTCCCCAGATATGATTACACAATAAAAGGCAGCACAATGACAAGCACCTGAGACTGCTGAGGACCCAAAGTCTAGGACATGGAAGGGAGAGCTAAATACCAACAAACACATTTGCATGCATGTGTACATATGTATAACTAGACATATTTCACTGGATTCCTATTAATTTTACACTCATATTTTAAAGAACACAACAAATTCCAACTTTAAGAAGACAAAAGTTGTAAAGAATTTTTCATTACAGAAGACAGACTCACAAATTAATACATTCTTAAAAAAATCCATGTGTTCTTAACTAAGCATTGCCTTAAAGGAAAAGAACCATGGACTTTGTTTTCTTTATTTTCTGCACCATTCTCATTTTGAGAAGCTCACGTCATGAGCTGAAAAGTGACAATCTGGATTTAACAAGCATGACAGGTTGCCAAACTAAGATTACCTCTAACAATGTTTCACAGTGCACCAGACTCTCTCCTGCTGACCTTTCCACACGTGGTTCAGAGACCACTGGATTAGAGCTGTTAACAAATCACAGGTGCAACCAATTAAGCAAGAAATGACGTAACAATGACTTCTAGTCTTAAGCATGAGGCTTGTTCAGCAAATAATGCTTTTCCATCAATGAGCTCAGTATGGCTGCTTATCAGCCAAACTTAAGAAGAACTTCAAAAGGTCTGTACTGCTGATACACTTCTCATTAAAAAGCGATTTTATTGTGAAATTATCCAACTGTGACTATGGTATGCTTTGCTGTTCCCTAACTTGGGAAGTTGTCAAACAATGTGTATTAATCTTTTTACCGAAAGGATCACAGATTTTCAGGTGCACAATGAGCCAAAATGAGAACTAATGGAAATGGTGGTAAGAATTACATTGTTGTGTTTATTGTGGGTTTTTGCTTGCTTGTTTTTCCATAATGAATTAATTTTTTTGGTTGGTTGGCTTTGTTAATTGCCTCCCCACCTCACTTTTCTCAGGTGAGTATGTCTCAGTACACTCCACATTCTGGAGGTCTACAAACACTATGCAGAAACAGCCGGGTGCAGCCTAGATTTTGCAGGACTCAGTAAGCCTCGCTGACTCCACACACCACCATATGGTCCCAAATGGTCAACTCCACTGCTCTAAGAACATGTGCAAGAACACACAGGGTATCTCCATATGTCATTTGACAGGCTGGACAGGATTTTAAAACTTTCATTCTACATTGAAGTAACATGGTTTATACAACTTTTAAAACTGAATTCTCTTTGCAGACAGTTAAGCCACATTTCTGCAGCAATGCACAAAATCCACTAAAAGTCAGACTGACCTCTGACTAACTATTGCAGCAATATGACTTTCTTTTGTAATATCCCTCAGCTAGAAATGAACAGACAAGAATAATACAGCATGGCAGCACTCTACATTATTCTCTCCTGCTCACTTTTATGGTCCCTATCTTTCTGATGCCTCAAAGCATTCCCTGATTTATTGGAAAGTGAAGGGGCAGTGCCACTAATCTCAGAGCTCCGAGACCAAGGAGAACTAGAAAACATTTCATAGGGAAAGTCACAAACTGTAAAATGAAAATTCACATGCTATAGCCAGCTTCATGAAACTGTGTATTTTTGAACTGCTGGTCCCACTGCCATTAATAGTGCTACTTGTATTACCAGAGTTCTTGGCTCACGCCAGATGCTGTAATATCCTAATAACCCGTCAGAATAACAGTCATTCTGTAGCATTAGTCCAAACCTTTTACACCTTCTTAGTAATAAAGGCAGTCTCTACAAAACGCCATGCTCTATAAAAACTAGCAATACCTGGTCCAGTTATTAGTGAAGGTATCTTGGGTTTAAGACCATAGTAATCTCTAGAACAATAAGAAGAAATGAATTCACCAAATCAATATTCTGTTTGACATAATTAAAAACACACATAATTGCAACCTTTAACATACTAAAAGACAAAAAGCCCCCAACACTACTTTCTAATAAAAATGTTATTTAAAAAGATGCCATAGATGTATGATACTTGGCTTGGTACTTTGATTTTGCCACTATCTTTAATTTTATACTCAAGGTCTAGGAAAATACCAAGAATAAGCACCTGTACAGAATAAAGGGTGAAACTCTTTATTCATCATTTGCTGCCAAAGGCCTGAATCAAAAAATGCTACCAAACAGGAAAAAAAAGTCTTAACTTGGCCTCAGATGTTATTTCACAAGGTAAAAATATCTTTACACAGAAAACTAATTGTTAAACAACCATTGTCCATTTATTTTATGACAACAGACACAGCTGAAGTTATATAGACATTCATCTTTGAGCATATACAGAAACCCCCCTACATTATTATTGTTTTATGTTAGGGATTACAACCTAAAAAAAAAAGAAAAAGTACATACAATGTAGAGAAGGAAAAAAAGATTCAATAGCTCTTTCTGTTCATATATCAGAGAAAGCCAGATACGATATCTGAGGATGACATATTTTTCTGTCGTATTGAATTATTCCAAAACAGAAAGAAAAGCAACTAAAAATAAGCATCAGAGAGAAAAAAAAGCAACATGGTCATGATATTTGCTTCCAAGTGTTTTTTAAAAGATGCTTAAAGCGATTTTTGAGCCATAAGGAATACTGGTTGTGAGTAAAATGGGAGGAAAAATCTAGAGACCCAGGGGGTGAAAGAAGAAGGGGAAACAGTAGTGTTACATCACTGTTTACAATGCGAAAATAACCCAGATAATTATATGCCTGAGACGGATAAAGAGTTACTGAGCAAAAATAACAGAACTGTAACTTAGAGCCATGAAAAAAATATTTCTACTACTTGTGGACATAAAGATAGATTATCATACTGTCTTATGTAACGGAGGAAAATATAGCATAACATCTGATGAAGCTGACACATAACAAAAGCTGGGGAAAACTGTAAAATGCCACTAGTGAAGGTTAATGCTCAATTTACTTGATGCATCAAAGTCCAAGAGAGATTTGGTACAATTTGCAAATGAAGATATGCTAACAGAAGGCTAGCAGATGAGTGAAAAAGGGTCCAAGAGGAGCCAAAAGGCAGACGGAAAAGCAGCAGCATTTTTATTTACTTAATAAGAAAAGCACTTACCAAAGAAAATTTTTGTGGGGTATATTCTCTACATTAAAATGGGATTTTTTTCCACCATAGAAATGTAAGATACAGATAAATCATAAGAATGAGATAAAAGAATTTAAGAGTCTTGTGTGCTCTATTAGGTAGAATACTGGAAAAAATGATCTGAGCAGCCTTTTTTGCCTTATCCTCTCAAGATTCAGGCTTTTTGGATGTTTTCCACTTTCATTAGATAAACAGCTTCATCTCATTAGAAGCAGATATACCCTTATAAGGATTCAAATTGAGTTGCCTTTATTCATGTTGACACAGATTTTATTCAGCCCCTCCAACCTTACCCATTCTGTGATTCAGCTAACAAAGTTTTGTAATTTATTTTGTTTCACTATTATCAAATTATCAACTACTATTACATACTAATTATCAGAAACGTAACACAACAACTTTTTAGGCAATAATTGAATTCCCTTCTTTTTATTTACAAATGATTATTCGTTATAAAGATTTCACAACCAGAATCTGATAACCAACATCACTTGTTCTACACTGTTATTAAAAAATACTTATTACCTATTTGGTTCTGTAGAAAGGCATGTAAAAAGAATAAAAATATTGAACTGTAAAATGGATTGACTGTCTAGAGTTAAACAGCAGATGTGATATTTGAAGAAAATGTTTGAACATACTGCACTACCCCTTTAAGATATACCACTCATATTTACAGGAAATGTATTCTGTAATACAAAGAAAACCCTCAAAAAGTCTCTTCCCATGCTACTCAACTCTGTTGAAACAAAGAAAGGAAATGGAGCATGAACATTTAGCAATTAAAAAGTACATGGCTATACCACTGCTAAATCCATCTTGTTATGTTACAAGAAAAAAATAATCACATGTGCAGCTAAACAACTGAGAACACTCCAACTCTTTGAAATGGTATCTTACCCACTATATAGTGCTAACAATTCACTGTATAATAAGGATTACACGTTCTCACCTTCCATCACGCTAACTGCATTTTCACGGGTCATATACGCATCCTTTTTTCCAGGTGACTAGACAAATGCACACACAAACTTCACCTAAAAATACACTGAGTCTTGCCAAGTAGCAGCAGGATGAAATATACCACAGTAACAATCCCGTCTTTGTCCCAGCCTAACACTATACCTATTAACACGCTTTGATGCTTAGCCAAGAAAAATCTCAGTGCTGGGATTCTGGGTTTTGTGCCCAAACAATCTGGGCTTGTGTTTAATATAGTATAGTCTGCTTTTAAGTTACTGCCAATCATTAACTCTACAAAGAGTATGTCTGGGATTATTTTTTCTTTACAATGAATGTTATTAATGCAAAGAAGGCAGAAAAATTTACATTATTTTGAAAAGAATAAGTGGATCATGCAATCCTTAGCACTAAGAAAATAGTCTTATTCAGAAAATAAATGTATTTCTGAAAGTAATCTTTGTTTTTTGTATGTCAGCAATATGTATCCGAAATACTGAATTTCTTGAACAAAATATAAAAATGCAAATTAAAAGAAACACACTAGTTTCTCATACTTACAGATAACTTAAGAATTCATTTTCACCAATGGAAAAGTAGGTAGTAGTTTTCAGTTTCTTAAACAATTACACAGAGAATATCATCAGTCAAAAAATAACTTAGGAATATATTAAAGAAAAATGGTTAAAATATGAAACATTACACTTAGCTAAACCAAATATTATTACTATCCTTACAGAAAAATAGACTGAAGTGAGTGATTGCTCATGTATTGAGGAAAAGAAGTATGTAAAACAAAAGAAAATATCAATTAAGTGTACTTTTAAAGCATTAGCGCTATGACATTAGTGGAGAAGATGAGAAAAAAACTAAACAAAATTACTTGATAAAACATAGAAAGATTAAAACAAGAGTAAATATCTTTCAAGGTTCTAGTCCCAGCAAGAGGCTGTTCCCATTTCACTGTAAGACTGATATCTTTTATACAGTTGCTGTGGACAGAAGGTCATGCCCACCTTCTACAGCACTAAAACTGCTTAGTCTCTTCTCTATGACAGCTTACTTCAGTCTCTGATTTTGTAGCTGACTTTTTTTTATTTGATTTACTGAGGTTGTATAAGCAATCTATTTTACAGAGAACTCCACAAGCAACTTTAACACTCTAGTTGTGCAAAAATTGGCAAGAAAAGGAGGCCAATTGGACAGGAATAGAAGACAATCTCTTGAGATAGCCTTAAAAAAAAAGTTACTCAGTCCCAAGGGTAAGGAGTTTTTCTGTTGTTTTAGCCAAAATATTCCTTTCTCTCCTTTATCCTCATACCATAAAATGATTATCTAATTCCAGTCCTAAGGAACTTCATTGGTTCTCAGGGTTATTTATGAATTTTTGTTTATATTAATAGTTTCACTGGAATCATTGAGTCATGAAAACATTTGCAGAAGTAAGCAATTTCCATATGACTGTGGATAAATAGCAATTTACAAATTAGCAATTTCGTTTCCAATCCTTATTGAATTTATATGCTACAACAAGTCACTCAAAAGCATACAAAATACACATGAATTAATGTAGAAGCCTATCAAAACAAACATCTGACATGCAGGTAAGTATGACTGTAAGCATAGATGACCTGTGGGTGACTGTGTATGATAAAACTATAAAATTAGGGTATCAATACCAAACCAAAGTACTCTGAAAATGTTTCTTCTTTCAGACACTTGAAATGTATAGAACTGAGTGTCTTCATTTTTTCTCTTTACATCTCTAGTGAATTTTTGTGTGTGTGTGTGATTCTCTAGTTTAACATTAGCCATAGTCAAGATCAAACAGCACACTGTAAAAGTATCTAACATTCTTTTTCTGGGGATCTAGTGTATAAAGACATCTTCACAGAAGCCAAAGAACCCCAAAACAAACACAAACAAAAAGTTCAGTTTATAAATTACAAATATGTGAAAGTTCAAGTATTTATACTTTTTGAAAAGCAGAAGCTTAGAACAGCTACTACATTAATCACACACACACACTCAACCAAACTAGGTTTTAAAAGAATACATAAAAATAAGTTACTTTTTCAGGTTACTTCCCTTCCCACTGTTTTTGATACCTAGACAATGAATTCCCACCAGTTAGTGTCTGTGCTTCTTCTTAACACCACAGGAGAGGAAAAAAAAATTTCAGGTAGCTTCAGCTCATGCATATCTCCATACCATAGCTGTGGCAACAAAACACAAGACAAATTCTCTCAAATAAAACAATTTTAAGTGTATTTACAATTCAGGAGAGTTCCATCTGCAAATCACTGGAGGCATGTGTCATTTTGTCTACTTTATTTCTGACATAAACTCCAAAATTCTTCAAAGGTAGTGCCCCACTTGCACTCTGAGTGCAAGCCAAGTTTGGCGTATGTGAGGCAAGGACTGTATGTCAGAGCACCTGCAACTACAGCGTAAAACCTGGAAAATATGTTGATCTTGACAACTGGCACATGTTTTCTGTATTCTTACGCTGTAAAGTCAATTAATAAATAACGGAATAACTTCATTACTTCCTCTTAGGTAGCAAACCAAACTCTACCTCTTTACTGGGGCTGAGTCCCGTCCAAATTTCCGTAACGTGCTTCTCTAGTGAAAGAGCACTGTCCTCATAGATAGCGAAAATACTTAGATAGGTACTACCCACATAATACAGAAATTTTATCTCCTACAACCTTGTCAGGTCTTCACAGCCAAGTTCACATGCTTGAATTAAGACCTTCTCAAGAACTTAAATGATGAACAAGAAAAATTGTATCATTCAGCTGGAGTTCTTGATGTACTGTATCTAAGGCAAATGACTCACCTAATGAAATTCTGCTTCGGAACAGTTCAATCAAGATACAGAAAAACAGAAAGACTAAGAGTGCCATACTGTTCTGTATATGT
Organism: Pachycephala philippinensis; assembly: GCA_013397055.1. Taxonomy (NCBI): domain Eukaryota; kingdom Metazoa; phylum Chordata; class Aves; order Passeriformes; genus Pachycephala; species Pachycephala philippinensis. The sequence goes on along the minus strand of VWZT01010410.1, from coordinate 12,469 downwards.
ATCAGCATATTTCATATGCCTAGTACTTTTCCAAGGAGCTTTTCAAACAACAATTCAAACCAAGAGTGAAAGAACAGAAACAGAAATCTGTTAACTACCAAAGTAGTTAATCTTCAACTAGATCACTTAGAACAGTCCTAAACATGTTTAGTGTAATAAAGGCAACTAAAAGTTAGGATTTAAGAGAAACATTTCAATACCCTGAATTGAAACAGGACAAGTAGCAAAGATTTGCTTACTTGCTCTCTTGAAATTCAGCATTATATGAGTTCTTGCATTTTTACAGAAATACTGGTCAGAATTTTATTCAGTATTATTTAAAATTATTTCAGTATATGCTTAAATAGCTACTTTTGCATAAAGGTGAAACTTATCAACTTAATACATGAATTGTTTAAAATTGTTTAAAGCTTTGGACACTTATTTTAGTGTCTAAATGGCCTGCTTCAAGTTAAGTTAAAATTAAACAACACAAGCTGTTTTGCTGGTTTATTACTAATGATTACTCCTAGTTTTAAAAGAAACCCCACACAAATGGAGCATAAAAAACACAGAGTGAACAAGTCTTTTTTGAAATACAGAATTAATGATTTTTAATAAAATAAAAGGATTTACAATTTCCCCATGAAACACGAGCATTAGCCTTAACACTTTAGAGATACAGAACCATGGAATGGTTTGGGTTGGGAGGAGATTCAAGAGGGAGAATGGTTTGGGTTGGAAGGGATGGTTAAAAGTTACTGCATCCAGGCCCCTACCATGTGCAGGGACATCTTCAACCAGATCAGGTTGCTCAGAGCCCTGTCCTGCCAGACCCTGAACAAACCGCATAGGTGGAGCATCCACCACCTCTCTGGGCAACCAGTTCAGTGTTTCACCATCCTCATTGTAAAAAACATCTCTGTTATATCTAATCTGAATCAACACTTTTTTTGGTTAAAACCATTGCCTCTTATTCTTAGAGCAACAGACCCTGCTGAGAAGTTTATCCCCATCTTTCATACAGGTTTTACCTCCCTCGCCCGGCTGGCCATACTTCTCTCGATGCAGCCCAGCTGGCTTTCTGGGCTGCAAATGCACGTTTCCAGCTCGTGTCAGGCTTCTTGTCAACCAACACCCCCAAGTTTTCTCCTCAGGGCTGCTCTTAATCCATTTTATGCTCAGCCTATATTTATGCTTAGGATTGTTCTGACCCAGGTGCAGCACCTTGTACTTGGCATTGTTGGACTTCAGAGTACAATTAGTTTCATTTTGAGAAAAAATTGAAAGAGGGCAAATTTAGGTTTCAGAATAGCATATAGATTCTGACACAATGCTATCGGAGAGTTTCTTAGTAGAACGCTGTATACGTTCCTGACTGGTTTCTAACTTGGTTTAGAGTCAACCCAAAAAACCTGAAAACTTGCTTCCCAGTATGTACATGTAAGGAAGTCTTAAAAACAAACATAGTGACACAAAACAGGCCAAAAACCCATCTTCAAGAATTAGGTTACAAAATTACTGTGTAAAATAGTTGTCAGACGCATATTAACCACCAAGAAGAAATATACCTATTCACTCCAGGGAACTCAGTACTAAGTCCATCAGTGGTGAAAGGCACAAACTGTCACAGTAGCAAAGTCTCATATCAGAACTGCTAGGCAACCTGGGCATGCTGAATAAACAAAAGCTGAAGACATCTAATTGCCAAAAGCTAGGATCTAAAAAACAGAGAAAATGAGAAACCAGTTCTCATAGATATATGATTGAAAAGAAACTGGAAAGCCCTAGCAACATAAGTGATATCAGCTGAACTTCTGTAAGAAGGGCTGACAGGGTCAACCTGTAGTTCAACGTGTGAATGAACAGGGATCCGGAAGTAAGAAAAAAAAAAGTTGCTGCTCTCTGTATACAGCATTACTAAGGCTAATAAGAGGTTAATGATGAAAGAGCTTTAAAGAATGTTGAAAAATTGGAGAAGGAAAAGAACCCAAACCATAAAGTAATTTGAGGATTGTAAAAGATTTCATACTGTGAAAGCCTGAAAGAACACAATGTGTACAGCTTATTGAAAGGACTCAATTAGAATTTAAGCAGTTGAAGTAAGAGAAAATACAGCATGCTGTAGTGAACTTAAGAAAAAGGCACAGCAAAAAGTAATTCAGTGGCTACAAGCTGAACCCAAACAAGTTAAAATGTAAAGCTGGAAGAGGTACTGTTGGGAATAATGTATCTTAAGTACTGGAATAGAATACAGTCACTGACTAAATACAGACCAAAATACACTCTCTTGATAACTACAAAATTTTTGAATGCCTTTCCTGTTCGGCTGTAGCCAAACAGTGAGTTCAGTACAAGGGTAACTGGCAGTAAATTATGGCATGAGGTACACAGCTTATCTAATTGTCTCCTTTGACTTAAAACACTATTACGACAATACCTGAATTTGCTCTATGAAAACAGCAGCAGTTCTCTAGGTACAGGGAAGTTCGAAGTCAGTTGCAGAAACAGTTTCTATTTAGAACCTCAAATGCCAGTTTTATTAACATACAATTTATATTTTCTGACGCTAAACTGAAAAACCAGGAGACAAACTCTATTGCTGGACAAAGCCTGATAGTAAGTTATACTTAGTTTAAAAAATGCTAGTAGGATTAGAAGTACAGTTAATAAATTCAAAATAGTAATTTTGTGAAGAAATATATCTGTTTGTATAGAAACAGATAAAACTTAGCATTGCAAAGTAAGTAAGTAGCTATAAAATATGGTATTGACATCACAGTGCTATATTTATAAACTGCAAACATTAACAAAAAAGTAGATTGCTGAACATAAGTGGAAGCATACAAATATACATTTTTTACTACTCTTCACTATAATGCCTGCCTTATAAGGACAAGGTAACAAGTGCACAATAAATGCATTTAAAACAACATATTGTAACATAAATTATTAATTTACAAATACAAAATATCCAACTCATCATTTATAACAACTGCAGATTTATAAAGAGAGAAAAGTTTTGATTGAAAGTATTTTAAAAAAGACTTCCATGTGATCACATAAAATTACCTTTGGCTTTTCCACACCACAGTACTATAAGAGCAGTTTAGAAAAGCAAACTTGCGTGCTCAGTTTGGCAATGTTTATTCATGTAGATGCTATGAAAATGTTGAGGTGTCTCGACTATATTAAATTTTTACTGCCTGGTCTGAATTGGACTTAGCATGAACTTGAAACCCTGCCTAGCATTATTAACTACTTTTATTACAATTGTGCCTAGATGACAAAAGGACTATGGGGATGTAAGTTACTTGTCCAAGTTATTTCATACTGTCTTTCACCAACAAATGAAGTCTGAGGAATTAAACCCCAAAAACTGTTACAGGTTTCTGCTTGGAGGATGAAGGAAGTTTATATATGCACAGAAAGTATGTAAAGCTTCACATATGATTTATTTTACCCATGACAAGCAAATGGGTATAAGAAAAAACAGGAATGCAGAGGAGTGGCAATATAGCTACTATTAATTACAAGTAGTTAATAGTTTCTACCACTACTACTACTACTTCTACTACTATTCATGTCCTTATGATAGTAAGAGCTTATAAACCAAAAGAAATGTGGTTACTTAGTTCAACTGCAAAATACAGGATTATTAAGAGAAAAATACGCAAGAGGAAACACCAAATTAAATTCAAGTGATGTTAATTACTGAAAAAGTCAGCTTCTCTTCCTCAATACTTCAGCTATTTTAAGCATTTCTTTCATATTACTATTTAATACCACATCCATTACAAGGATGCAACTGAACTTGTTGACTGTACAGTGAAAAACTGTAAAGTCTACTGTATTTTACTCCACACTGCATGTCGTGCAAACAAGAAGCACAGAAAATTTTTAAAGCTGGTAACCAGAAATGTGTAGCATCCGAGCTCCACCTACAGGATGAAAAGAAATGTATAAGAAATATTTTTCATTACCAGAATAGAAGAAGACTATTTACTCTGAAGCCTTCAGATGGTCATCTCAAGCCACTGCCATTTTAAAAACTCAATGCAATGCTGAGAAATTTTATTACTTAGGCAATAATGGCAAACACTTCTTCCATCTCTAAACATTCCTCAGGTAAACAGCTGTTCTGCAGTGAGAAGTTTAGGTTTAAGCTTTCTAATAAAAAACCCCAGACCCGTGGAATTTCTCTAACAACTTGCCAGAATGACTGGGAAACTCTTTTCCCCAAGTTTTCTTATCTAATACAAAGTCGTAAAGTGTATAAAACTATTTTTAAAACATACATAAGAGGTTAAAATGCATACTGAAATGACTAAAATTAACTTCACCATTTGAGCACTTCAAGTATGGTTGCATTTTGAAGTGGTATTGGATCTCTCAGTACCACGAATTTGAGAAGGTGTCTAATGTTTCTATACTGTTTCTCTGAAATAGATGTGCAACCTTCAGACCTCACAAATGCATTTGGATTAAAAGAAACAGGACTGATACAAATGCATACAGTTTTGCAGAAAAAGTCATGCATGTTGAAGACAGTACTCTGAAACAAATATTCTTAGAAGTTCAATTATTCTACTAGCACATTTAAGTATCTGATGAGTTGAAATTTTGATAGATATCAGAAGTTTCCTCACCCTCTGATATGTTAGTAGACATTACCCTCAAGCTATGGATAGCCCAACCAACTTTTTCTTTGATATTTACACCTCCCACATCTCTGCCTCTGACCAACACAGGCTTTGACTACAGTGGGTGGTGAACACCCAGGAGTATATTATCAAACATTTCCAGTACACTTAGAAAATAGTCACTATTTCAGACAATGAAACTTGATAGTGTTTATCTTACTTTATCTAAACAGACCTCAAATGTAAAAACACATTATTTATAACAAACAATATCATGCCTTTGATTTTCACGCCAGAGGATGGCAGACAATTATTTGGAAAACAGTAAGTCTAGAAATTTATGTTACTTGTGATACTAAGCAGTATCTCCCAAGGCTATGGCTCCCAGCTGCTAAAAATGCATCCAACAAAACCCTCTTCTGAGTTAAGATAACCCATCTGGCTATAATACTATTACAGCTGCCACCCTGAAAGAGCAGAATAACCACAAACAGAGCACACTGACTGACCACATGCAGAGCCAGCAGCTTACAGACTGACTACACAAATGTCTCTGAAAATGAGCTAAAACATGATGCAAACTTGGGCACTGAGTACCTCATTGTTATGGGTATCCTCTAGCTTTGTGTTCTCTTCATGCTACAAACTTGTTATTACACCTTAGGCAATTTTGTTTCCAGCAGCCACTCTTATAAAACTCCAGGGACAATTAAACAGATTGGTGGACAGGTAGTTTGACAGATAGAGAGGTAGTAAATATGTACAGATTCCAAAGCCTTTTGCTGTTCTAAAGATGTTATTTGACTGCCATATACTTCAAGGTTCTTTTTCAGAGAGAGCTTTTCTTGGGGACCTTTCAAATTTCTGAATCCTTGCCTCCACTACATGATATGGCTATTTAATGCTAAACTGTACTTGTTCAGTCTGTCTCCACAACCAAGAACAATTAATTGACTCTGAGAAGCTTAAACTTGGGACAATCTAAACCACAGGAGTAGTAACCAGATTTTGGGATTTAAGTTATCCATCATACTCATTGATCTCTGTAGACTTCCTGTGGACCATCTGTCTACAGCAGAGATAGTACAACCACCAATTCCCAAAGCAACACACAGCACAACTTCAAAGACAACAGAAAGAAAAGAGGATCTGTTTTACAAGATGTCTCGTATATGTTCTTTAAAAAAATACCTAGTTATATCTAACATAGCCATAAAATCATGATATTGTATTTCACGTACTGCAATTTACATGCTCTTACAGAGAGAAAGGAACACTGAAAAACAGAAAAACAGTTCTCAAGAATTACAGTTTCATGCTGGTTTCAGCTGGGGTAGAGCTAATTTTCTTTGCTGTACCTAGCATGGGGCTGTATTTTGGACTTGTGCTGAACAGAGAGTTGGTAACACAGAGATGCTTTTGTTATTGCTTAGCAGGGCTTACACAGACCCAAGGCCTTGTCTGCTTTTTGTACTGCCACACAGGCAGGAGAAATGGAGCGCCTGGGAGGCTGGAAGGAGACACAGCCAGGATAGGTGACCCCAGCTGACAAAAGAGATATTTCAGAGTATGTAGTATCATGCTTAGTATATACCGTGGGGGGAAGAAGGAAGAAGGGGAATATTTGGAGTTACGGTGTTGGTCTTCCCAAGTCACTGTTACATGTGATTGGGCCCTGCTTTCCTGGAGATGGCTGAACACCTGCCTGCCCATGGGAAGCAGTGAATTAATTCCTTGTTTTATTTTGCCTGCATGTGCAGTTTTTGCTTTCCCTATAAAACTTTCTTTCCCTCAGCTGAGTTCTCTATCTTTTACTCTTCTGATTCTCTCCCAGATTCTGCTGGTGGGACAGTGAACGAGTGGCTGCACGGGGCTTGGTGGCTGGCTGGGGTTAAACCACAACACATGACTCCACAAAGAGATCAGATTTATGTATGGTTCCAAAAGAACTGTAGTAACATCAGTTCACAGATCTGACCACACAGCTCTTGTTGACTACATGAAATCTGATGAATTATGGAAGTTAGTTACCTAGCGTCTAACTAGAAGTAAATCATATGGCAGGAAAAGCTAATGCCCATTTAAATTACAGATTTTGTTTACAGTTTCCTTATTTTTGTTATTGTGCTGAGTCTTTGATGTCAAATGCTCTTCTTACGTATCTCTGGCTATTAAGTGTACTGGGTCCTCTCTTCAGCAAACACAAAATTATGAAGAGCTTTAGAAGTAACATCTTCCAAGCCTGAGAAAGAATTGACTGGAAACAATTCAGATTTGCTCAAATTGCAAAGGCTTCTGTACTATACCTGGTGTGATTCTTAGATTCATATCCATAGTGAAGATGATGTAGAAAAGGACACTGAATTTCCCTCTTAAATCCCACGAATATTTTAGTTTCTAGAACTCTTCAAACCTATTAAAGTGGTTAATACAAATTGCTTTCTTAGCAGTGTTGTCACTGGGCAGCTGGTACACTGCAAGAATAAGTACTGTGTTAAACCAGACTTCACTGGATGACTCTCCTTTCTGTGAGTCTCAGTGCTGGACGACTACTATGTGTTAACACAGATAAAAAGGCTGCAAAACTCTATCTTACAACTGAGTAGAAAGACAAAGTAAAGAGTGACAAATACATAGAAATACACTTAATTTACAGGGAAAAATAAAAGTCCCACACAAGGTATCAGTAAGTGCCGAGTGTAACAAAATGTAAGTTAACTGTTTGTTTTAAACTGCCAAACAAAACTAAGAAACACAAAGAATGAAAGCAACAGGCAATCTCACCTTCCACAGTTGGAGGTGGGCAGGGTGGAATATTTTTAATGTAACACTCACCTATCAACGCTGTAACTGCAAAACTGGAATTGAGCAGAAAATCTTTAAACTGTAAACAATGTAAAGAAAAAACCCAACCAAACAAAACAATCCTTACCTGCGACTAGTTGTTTTCCTTTCTGTCTTAGTTTCTTCCTCTTGAAGTTGCTGTTTAGCATTTTCACTTGTATCAATTTTCAATTTCTTGGCAATGCGTTCCTTTATTTGAGATCTCTCATTAATAGCAGCTTCATCTTCTACACTATCAGCATCTTCATCATGTTCTTCTTCGTCCTTTATTGATTTAAAATGATAAAACTCCTTTAGATTTTTTTTAGTACAGAATGATGAATATGGAAATTTTTTCTTACAAATATAGTCTCTTTCAAGAAAAAAGATGAATACTTCATTTCAAAGCAAACTTTTCAAACAAATATATCCTTATTTGCTTCAGAGGGAACAAAAAAATACAGATATGATAATTTCTTTTTCATACATAAGTTACTTCTTTTCTGTAGGGTTAAAAAAATTGAAACAGTCTATTCTAGACTGTTAACTCTTACAGGTCTACAGATGACATCACAGCAGTGTGATATTACTCGTACCATTGTTCGTGAATCCAAAATTTGTTCAGGACAATATACTAAACTCTTCCTTCATTTTCCACTGAAAGAAAAACTCAATGACTTCCTACCACATGGCTATACTACAGTCATGATGGGATGGAAGAGGTTAGCCGATCAGCCCCTGTTAGGGAACTTACAAATACTAAATTGATCATAACAGGCTGTGAAAACCTGTGGAATCAATCCTCCCAGCTTGCTACAGAGGTCCAAGGAGAGGCCTCAGGCCTCCATGATTAGCAGAGATAGGCAAAAGGGGATAAACCACCTTGGATCAAAGGAATTTGAAGGGAGAAATAACTGGAGAATGAAGAAGTGGCCTGACTAGACCAAGAGATCTAAGTTTGACTACTTCCTTCCTTGAAGAAGGAAGTCTGTATGAATCTTAATTGAAGAATGCCAGCTTGAAGATGGCATGGTACATCCTTTTACATTTATTTGGTGTGATGCTAATCAGCAAAAGGAAAGTGTAAGACGCCACATGATTCTAATTTTAGCCAAAGAAAGAAAGGACACTTAGAAATAGTAATCCGGAAGACTCTACTGTATCCAGCAGACTGCCAGAATTTAAGCACTTGGGAAGGAAGAACATGTATACGTCCTGGGTGTGATGGACAGGTAGGAGGAAGAGTAGCATGAAGATCATGTCCATATACAGGGAGGGGGAGAGGATAGAAAAGCAAAAGCAGCACGAGGCAAATTTGGGAAATAGAAGAGAAAAATCAAGAGCTGGATTTCAGAAGTTGTAGTGGAGTCACTGTTTGGGAAACTTTAGACTACCATGCTTAGATTTGAGATTTAGACAAGACAAGACCACTCAGGAATAGAAAAGAAATCTCTGGATATTCAGCACAGTAAAATAGCTGAATATTTTGCCAATGAAAAGACTGAAAGATTGGGGGTGGGGAGGGGTGTGTTGTCCTTTTTTAATAGCAGAAGAGAAAGTGGAATAGGATCAGCATTTCTGTTAATTTTCCAGAAAGGTATTGTTTGACACAGGAGATAATGAAACTTTCTGAAGGATTTGCTTACATGATAAGTTGTCAGAGAGATGGTTGACTACAGACCGCGATAGCAGGGGGAGGTCCAAAAAAGAAAGTGACAGGACTGTGTTCAAAATGTTCAACAGTCAAGGATAAAGACTGCTGGTGGAGATATGGCTAGGGCTTATGTAAGAGTATTTCAGTGAAACACAAGGAGCTGGACAGGAGAACTTCTGAAATAAAAATGGGCAACCCTAGACAACTTGCAATTGCTAAGTAGTAAGCTAGTTAAAAATTACAGAAATCTGAGTAACAGGAGGGAGGTTAAAATGGGAGGGACAAAATGGTACAACTTGTCCCACCTGGCTAAATCCCCTACTTCTCAAACTGTCCATTACCCTCAGTTTGCACAGTATTTCACCATTTTTCTTCTAGAAAAACACTGAGAAAATTACTGTATGCAATATGATTTTCCCATTTAAGAAGATTATTGAACTGAGGGGTGGATATCTAATTCTATCTATACACAGTACTGCATGAAACTTACTGTTCAGCAACTGACTGACAAATAGGGAGAGGAAAAGATATTGTACAGAAAATAGATGTCACTGGTGGGAAAAAAAATTGTGAACGCATTTCATATAATGTTTTCATTAACAACTTGGGCACAAAAATAATCTTAACCAATAGCTATGAGCTATTGCTAACACAAAGGCTCTCTCAAAGAATTAAATGTACGACTTTGAGGACTGCAGTAAGAGAAACAGGATGGTATTTAAAATAGCATGAACAGCAAGACCAGGTGCTTAGGGAATGCTAACAAGAGCTTCCCTTAGATGCTATGGGCTTGTTAGTTGGGGGAGGTAGGGAGATCTGGAAGAATTATTTGCTCCCAGAATCTGCTATATAACTACCAACATGTTGCAGCTGTGAAAATGCAAAAGGGACCCTGTGATATGTTAACTAAAATAACTCCAAGAGAGATGATAAAAATACTACTACCACTTTACAAGACCCAGGTAATTGCCTGAAGTGCTAGATCTTAGCTAAAATCTTTCAGTGAAATGAAATCTAAAGACAACGCTTCTCCAGGAAAAAAAAGAAAAAGCCTTCATATTNAATTATTAATTAAACAGCATTCTCCAAACTCTTATAACACTAAAACGCTCCTGCACAGCACGAATTACAAAGGAGAAAACCTGAATTCATACTGTGCCTTGTGAAAAAAGGAACAGGATGTAAGCAAATGCTTTTTTTTAGGCACACAAATGGGACAGACTGTGTTCTTCCTTTACTTCCAGTGTGTCAACTGGAAGTGTAGTTAATACCTGTGCATGACATATAGATATAGGAAAGAATTTAGTTAGGGGAATGGGAGATTACATTCCTAGTCAAATACTACATCCTTATCTCAACAGCAATTCAAAGGGTTACTCCCATGATCTATGGTTGGAGACAGAGACACACTTCAGCTAACAAGCTTATGCTTATCTGCACCATGTATGACAATTTCCTTGTACTTAAATTGCCTCCATATTTAGTTGAATGTTACTGATTGATTCAGATTTCATGTCTTTCAGAGGTGACAGTCTTCGTCAATACAATTTAACTGCTACAATTTAACAATTCACTGAATTTTTGTTCTCTTGAAGAAATCTTTCAAACAGGACTCTGACTCACATGCAGACTTAGCCTCAAATATTGCAATTATGTAATAATTCATGACAAACTTGATTTTAACTGTGTTTGTGAGGAAGGCTGTAAGCCTCCAAGGCAGGAACTCTCTGCACTCCCCTGGAGGACTCAGAGATAAGCCACTCACCTTTGGGTTACGGCGACAAAACCAGCAACACCCAGCATGCCTTGTTTCTTTANGCCGCGGTGGCGTCCTGGGGGTGGGAAGTCTCGTCCCTGGCCTCCCTTCGCGGGAGCTCTGCTGCAGACCCCTGACCCCTCAGGGTGGCCCGGCAATAGAGAAGCTGCTTCCATGGAACCGCCACACGAGACTCCTGTCTCTCTTTCCTGTGTCGCCTTGGGTGATACCACCAGAGCTGATCTCACCAGAGCTGAATCAGAAGAGCTGGAATCACTTGTAGCAGAGAAGCTGCTACCTGGCTGGTATCACCCGTTGCCCAGGGAGGCTCGCCCGTGCCCTTGGAAAGGCTGCTCCTGCTGGGACGCTCTCTCCAGGAGGACTGTGGCTGCTACTAAGTAGCACAAGCCCCCATTGCGACAAGTGGCGCCGCCCCCATTGCGACATGTTTGTAGAAGCAGTTTCAGGGGTTTTATCACTCTGGTGGTTTGTCACCGTATGGTACACAACCCATATACCATCCTCCTATATACCTGATCTACTGACTGAAATACAATAAAAACAGTATTTATAATGTGTAGCAGGTAGTATGCTAATTATACCCTACTGTGAATAACCAAATCTTAGAGCTCGGAAAGAGCCTTCAGGCTTTTGCTGGAAATCTGACTTGAGCTAGTTCTCAAAGATCTCTAAAGTAGCATTTGTTCCCCGAAGAAAATCTATTCTGCACACGGTAAAAAACAAAGACTTATTTGTAAAAAAATGATACTTACCTCACTCAAATCCTTTTCTTCATTTGCCCCTTCACTAAAAGAAGAAAAAAAAAGTAACTACTTTGAAGTACTAGAGGAGATTCAATACGATATTTAAAACCCACCATTTCTTAAATAAAAAAAATTGTTAGCCACCTGATATTTTAGTAAACTTACTGTTTTATATCATCCTCACATTAATCTTAAAAGTATCAATTAATATTATTTTCTATCATTTGACTGTCATAATCTTTTCTAATTAGAAATGCTTAAAAACAAGGATTTCCATACAGTGGAGAATTTCTAACCACATCTTGAGCTGTTCAAGCAAAACACTAATGTATACAATTAAAACCACCAAAAGCCAGTTGAGATGTTTTTGATCTCATTTATCAAACGATTACTAATATTTCATTACAACTAGTTTATATTTTAGAAGATGCATTTTACTGATAATTAAGCTTAACATCAAGATTTTAATTTCTTACACAGCCACAGTGTGGTGAATTAAAAAAGAAATATATTTGAATATACTAAGGCTAACATACTCACTGTTATTTATCACAAACTAATAATAAGAACCCTTGAACCTTTTTAGCCCACAACTTAAAAAAAGAAAGAGAAAAAGCAAGGAGTATTAAAGAAGTCCCAAAAGTTATGGCTTTGAAGTGTGCTCTAAGCAATCAGTAAGTAATCAAGATCATTACAGAAACTCTAGACGTGTTGCAATTAATGACATTAATTTAATAAAGTGCTGCAGCTGGGTCAGGGCAACTGCTGATATCAATACAGACTGGGGGATGAATGGACTGAGAGCAGCCCAGCAAGGAGGACCTGAGGGTGCTGGTGGACGAAAAGCTGG
>VWZT01010403.1:158194-241833 GCA_013397055.1 Pachycephala philippinensis | reverse complement strand
AGCAGAAGAGATCCTCCAGCTCTTTCAGCATCTTGTGAGAGCCCTGTGTTTCCCATGCAAATTATTCAAAACAAGGGTTATGTTTTTGTTAAACAATCTACACTTGCAAGTAGTTATGTAATGTTGTTATGATACTGACTAGAGAAATATTTAGAGATAGCCTGGCCAATCACCCCAAGGGGTGGATGGCCAGAGGACCAATTGTCTTATGCCATTCAATACATTTCTTACAAACTAACATATAAAAGACCTTATTTTATTATTAAAGCTCTCTCTCTATTCTTGAGCCTGAACTCCAGGTCTTCATTCCACCTGTCCTCAGTACAACAGCGACAGAACTTGCACTGTTTCACCTCTGCAGGTGTAACACAAACGTGCATTTCCCAGTCACTGATTTTCATAAAATCATGGAATTGTTTGTGTTGGAAGGACCTTAAATCCCATCCAGTGCCATCCCTGCCATGGCAGGGACACCTTCCACTGTCCCAGGCTGCTCCAAGCCCCGTCCAGCCTGGCCTTGGACACTGCCAGGGATCCAGGGGCAGCCCCAGCTTCTCTGGGCACCCTGTGCCAGGGCCTCCCCACCCTCACAGGGAACAATTCCGTCCCAATATCCCATCTGACCCTGCCTTCTTTCAGTTTAAAGGCATTTTAAATCATCTCCTGGTTTTCTGTGTTTCCTTTCCCCCCGAGGCTGTCACAAGTTGCTGGCAGAGACTGGACCAACAGCATCCTGATGTCAAGGAAATGCATTTTCCATTTTCTCAATTTCTCTGGATTCTAGCTGCTGTGATCAAGGTTCTCCTCTTCCTCTTTGCTGCCAGTGATGCCAAAATGAATTTTGGAATGGTGGAAAAGGAGCCACAGGAGGGAAGTTTTAAAATCCATAATTCCTGAAAGTTGTGTTGGCTCATTGCAGGAACTCTGAGGTGCAACTTAGAGCAGCCTTCAAGCAGCTCAAGTTTAGCTCAAATCGTGCTAAACACAGACAAATTGTCAAATTATCTTTCTGATAATTCCCCCTAATTTAAAGCCCACACCAGAAAAGAACCTGCTTATTAATCCTTTTTTCTTTTGCAAACTGATGAGATATTTTCTTGCTTTAATTGAAAAAAATAGGTTTGATAGTTTTGAAGCCTTTAATTATTTTGCTGATATCTTTGATCTGTCATTTGCTTTATTAGCTCATATTTTGAAGGGAAAGGTTGTTTTGAAATGGGAAATCTTCTTATTTTAATTTTGGAAATGCCACAAGAAGTTATTCTGGTAATTTTACCAACTTAGGAAAAATTCAGAGTTGTAGAACTTGCTGAAACTGTTTTTTTTTTCTGCAGAAGCTTTGGTTTTGAGAATTAATAATTCTGCATTAAAAAGGGATTTTTTTTTTAATTTTTTTTTTAACTGATTTCCAGACTGATGCCTTCTGTTTTCCTGCTGAAGTGACACACTCTGAAGTTTTGGAGGAAGTTTTTGAGATCTGTCTTTAAGGCAAGTGGACTTATCAGAGTCCAACTTCACAACAAACCCATTTCTTTACAATATTTCCCTACAATTTGCACGCAGTTATCTGGTTTGCTTTGTTCTCAGATATTCAATGTACTCTTCAAACTCCCAGCCACTCTCATCAGATTGCTTTGCAAAAGGAACTGAGGAACACAGAGAATTATTTTTGGAAGAGAAACACATTCTCTAATTGGTGCTGCAGAAGGGCCCAGGTTTATTAGCATTTGATTGCATTTGGGAAGTCTGAAGTGCTGCTTTAATTGGAAACAAATTTGACAAAGAGGAGGGCGGACACATTACCTAAACTAAGAAACAGAGAAATAAATATGCCCAAAAGAAAGTCCTGGGGGTGTTTAAATTTAGCAGGAAACACACAGATATCCATCTGGGAATATTTCAGAGAGCAGGTATCGCTGTGAAGCCCCAGCTGCATCACAGAAATAAAATAAGAAATAAAATACTTTGTCATAGCTGCACATCTGAACAAAGAGTGAGTTGCCCAGAATACAGAGGCTTCATAAATTTTATTTTTAGAAATAAAATGTACTTGATTTAGAACTAAAATGTACCATTGCTATGGAATATCTGCTTCTCTGGCTGCTCACCAGGCACAGTCTGGACCTGCCCTCCCCTGCTGAAATCACTGAAGCTGTTGTTGCTCCTGGAAGTGTCCCAGGAGCTCTCCCTGGGGCCAGGAATGTGCTCCCACCACAGGGGTGCAGTGGCACAGGCTCCCCGTGGAGTTTATCCTATGGAATGGGGCCCAGCTGGAGAAAAAAATGCCCCCAAGTCCCTTCTGTGCTGCCATAAATCAGTGGTGAACCTGCTCAATCAATAGGGTAATGCTGATGGAAAAAGCCTGGAAATGAAACTGTGTGGCCGAGATAAATGTGCTCCAAACTGAGCCTGGGCCCGGGCCAGCTCAGTCCTGAGGATGCTGTGGGGTTGTGGTGGTTTGGGTTAAATTTGGAGGAAAATATTTTTTGATATAAGGTAAGTTAAAGTTGTTTTTTTTTACTAGGTTTGGGAAAGAAAAAAAATTTTCTCGGAGGAAAGTGAAAGAGGAAAAAACCATCTATTTGTTTAACAAACACACAGAAAAGAATAATAATGCTAAATACTACATTTTTTCGCTGTGGAGAGAAAACCTGGAAGATTTTAGAATTTTTTTCTGGGTGTGGTCTCTCTCCTCCTCCTCGGAGCTCGGTCGGTGTGGGGGCCCCCCTCTGGACCGGGGTACGGTCTCCTGGTGAGGTTCTGATGTTCTGAACAAGTCCAGAAGAGAAGAAGAAGAAACCAAAGTCCCAGGAAAACAAAGTTTAACTCTCTGTCTCTTTCTGAAGAAGCAGAAGCTGAAAAAGCAAGAAGGTTGCTTCTTCCACTCTGCTCCCTGCAGAAGCACACAGAGAGAGAACAGTGTCCTTGGAGCACAGAACTGCTCTGAAAAAGTTCATCTGGCCTTTTTTTTCTCTCACACCCAATTTTAAAGACACAGAAAGGCACAGGATTCATACCTGGACGATATGGGATACACACCATAAAGTCACCCCAAGACAGGGGTTCATCCTGCCCCTCCAGGAGGATGGAATACCTGGGTATTTTCCCTGTAGAACAGCACACCCCGGAACGTTGTCCTTACCAATTCATCATCTTCAATCCAGGTAAATCATCTCCACCACAGGGTTTCGTGCAAAGCTCTCCTGAAGTTTCTGAGCTGTGGTGGATGAGGAGATTTATATAAAATATATCTTTCCATACATGCATTTACACGTGTGGGGTGTGTGTTAAGGGAAACTCCTCAGAGAGGGATTGAATTCCCCTGGATTTGTCATCCATCACGTTGGCAACCAGAGCACCCAAAAACTGAGGGTTTCCTTTAATATCCATTTAATATCCTTTAATATTAATTTAATAAATTAACGGGGTTTTGATCACATTGATATTTTATATATTTGTTTTCCAGGCATCCGAGACACCAGACAAAAAGGGTGAGAGGCAGAATTCAGAGCAGTCCATAGGACTGTGGGTGAAATGCAGAGCAAGGTTTGGAGTCTTCCAGGCAGACTCAGCCTGAGGCTGTGTTTGAATTCAGGAATTCAGGAATTCAGTGGCTTGTGTCCCTCACAGCTCAGGAGTCTCCAACCACGCTCTTCCCTCTGTTCTTAAAACTCCCTGTATTTCTGAGACACACATTCACACAAATTCTCCTGAGCACTGATCTTCCACCCATTTTCTCAGGAGGATGTTTCCTCCTTTTTCTCGCCCTGATCTGGGTCCTGTAGGGATAGTTTTTAATTTTGGTGTATTTAAGTGATTTAATGTGCAAAGTTAACTAGAAAAACTGATTCTGATTCATTTTCCGTGTCCCCAAAAAAGTCTCTAAAATTATCTAAAAGTAAAAATAATTGCCTTCTGCCTTTCCAGGTCCTGATTCATTAAAAGGACTGATTGGCTTTGAGTGGCTGTAGAGCTGACAGTGTAGCCTATTAATAGATTCACTCTGAAGAGGTCCTGCCCTCTGTTAAATAACTGCTGCTGCCACTTGATGGGACCTGTGGCCTTGTCATGAGGAGCAAAAAGAGACCCTGGCAGAACAAATGTCAAGTCAGCTCAGTGTGGGCAGCAAATTGAGTTATTCCTTATAAATGATGCAGGTTCCACCTGCCAAAATCTGCCCACTACTGCTTCTGTGGGGCCACTGCTTTTCCTACAGGGACGTGTGGGAATCATTCCAGATCCTTGTGCTCTTGGAGTTCTTGTGTGATGTCTTAATCCAGTCAGGAATAAGAAAATAGCATGGAAATGAACTCCCAAGACTGATTGGCAGAGGATAGGAGGGAAGAGCTTGGCCACCTTGGAAATGCTCATGCTGCCATGAGGTTGAGTTGACCCTTAAGCTGCCACAGAGGCTTTTTCCACCCCAAAATCTGCAAAAAGCACTAAAAAAGTGGCTCTCACACCTTTCTTTGCCTCCACAGCAAATGGTTGAGGTGGGGCTCAGTCTCTTCTGCCATGTCTCAAAAGAAAAGAGAAGAGGAAATGGCCTCAAGTTGTGCCAGGAAAGGTTGACATTGAATTTTAGAAAAAAAAAAATCACTGAAAGGTTGATCAGATGTTGGAATAAGTTTCCCAGGGAGGTGGTGGGGTCACCATCTCTGGAGGAGTTCAAGAGGCATCAGGATGTGGCACCTGGGGACAAGGTTTAGGGGTGATTGTGGTGGTGCTGGTTGATGGTTGGACTCGATGGTTCTGTGATTGCTGCTCATGGTTGTTTTGGAAGCCCAGTCATGGAAAATATCCTTAAATAAAGCTGCATCAGTGCCATGAATGCAGAGCACGACTGGGTAGAGCTGCAAGGAGCTGGCACAACAGCCAACAGCTTTGCCCATTTTCCTGTTACTTGTTTTCAAGAAAAGAAAGGTTCAAAATCTTCAGGTTCTTGCAAATTTTAGGAAGAATACAGACTACAGAATGTGTCTACAGAATGCTTTGAACTCCCACAGAAAAAGGCTGTTAAAGTCAGCCTCTGTTATAAATTTATTCTGCCGTTGTGGCTGTGAATGTCCAAAGCTAGACTTGGACTAGATTTATGTGGAGTCATACATTATGTATCAGCTATAAAAAAAAAAAAAAAGAAAGAAAGAAAAGGCTTTATGATTTAGCACTAAATTTTTAGAAAATAAAAATTCTGCTGAAAAAGGAGCTGTGCAACATTAAAAATGCCAGGCTTGTGATCAACACCTCCTCCTCCTCTCAGCTGTCTTTGATGCATTTCTATTTGGCCTCATGCTGGTAGGGGTTGTTAAATTTACATTTCATGTTGGAGTCAAAAGTCAACTCCAAAAGCTGTGGAATTAGCATTTAATTATGAAACAGTTAGAAAAACCAAGAGAAGTAGGATTTAGGTCTTAGTAAGATGAAGGACTGAAATCAGTTACTTGTGAAAGGTTGATTGCTCGGACTCCATCGGAAAGGTGTTCAGCACTCGGAATTTTACACTCCATGAACATCCCCCAGGATCAGAGGGATGGAGCGGCTCTGCTGGGAGGAAAGGCTGGGAGAGCTGGGATTGTTCACCTGGAGAGGAGCAGCTTTGGGGTGACCTCAGTGTGGCCTTGCAGTGCCTGAAGGGGCTACAGGAAAGATGGAGAGAGATTTTGGACAAGGGCCTGGAGTGACAGGACAAGGGGAATGGCTTCAAACTGATAGAGGCTAAGTTTAGATGGGATATTGGGAAGGAATTGTTCCCTGGGAGGGTGGGGAGGCCCTGGCACAGGGTGCCCAGAGAAGCTGTGGCTGCCCCTGGATCCCTGGCAGTGCCCAAGGCCAGGCTGGATGGGGCTTGGAGCAGCCTGGGACAGTGGAAGGTGTCCCTGCCATGGCAGGGGGTGGAATGAGATGGGCTTTAAGGTCCATTCCAACCCAAACAATTCTGACGCTCTGTGATCTTTGATACTTGTGTGTTTTTTCTGAAAAATATATTTAATTTTAAATAAATGTTTGATAACGTCATTAAAATATTTTCCCAAACAGCAACAAGTGAAGCTGCTCCATACTTGGATCAGATATTTCTTTAAGTACAAATGAAACTAAGAGTGCTCAGTTTGAACTTTAGGACAGAGCTGGAGGCTGCAATGAGGTTTTACAAGAAAAAAGTTCTACTGCTGGAGGTTTGACTTGGGCTCAGAGTACCTGGAAATAAATCAGTGCTGTAGGTCAGGTTTGACAGCACTAAAACTTAATTAAATGGTGTCATTTTCTTTTCAAATTACAAAAAGGCCCATAAATTGGGTAATAGTAAAACATTTCCACCGTGCTGATTAGAAAACTGAATACACAAAGGGATTTATATTAAACTGAAAGCAGAAAAGCAGAGAAGGGTGAGAGGACAGCAAATGTGAAATGTTTGGAGTGAGGAGTGGGATGTGTGAGACTGAGGAGGTTGTGGTACCCCAGTGCTGTGTGCCTGTTGTGCTCTGTCAGCAACATTTCCACAGGGTCTTGGAGCTGCTTGGCAAAACTGGGTAAAAATGGTCTTACTGTAAATAGTGCAACTTGGTGTGAAAGCATGAAAAAATTCAGCTTTATTCTGCAAACAGGCATCAAAACTCCGGGTTTTGCTTTGTCTCCACAAACACAACGACTGCCTGGGCGTCAAGGCACTTAAGGAATCAGCCACAGTCCTGTGGGCTGTTGTTTCATGGTTATTTGTGGATGGGTGCTCCTCTGGATGACCAAGAAATACAAATTTGAGGTGGATCAGGAACTAAATCGCAACTGTTCCTGATGCCTGAAGAGGCCAACCTAGAAACAGAGACTGGACAGGAGGAAGGGAATAAAGGTGGATATTTGTTTGAAAGGCCTTCAGAGGCACACCCTGGGCAGGCCAAAGGCTGCACCCAAGATGGACCCCGAGTCACGAGTTCTTTACACTTTTATAGCTTTGCTCCATTTGCATCTCAACCCAATTTCACCAATTAAACTTTAGCTAATGATGGAATTTCCCCTCAGCTTGCCCCCCTTCTCAAGATGCTGGGTTACACATTTTGGGCCTAGGCCGGGCTGGGTGTCCTTGGAGAGCAGCCTGGAGAGGCTTTGTTCTGTCTGTCTCAGCATGAGAGAGCAGCAGCTCCCAGGCTCCAGGACACTGCAGAGTTACACACTGGGAATACAGAACTTGAAAAATATAAAAGCTAAAACCTAAGGCATCAGTTGTTTCATGGTCATTTCTTAGCACATGCTCCTCTGCATGACCAAGAAATACAAATTTGAGGTGGATCAGGAACCAAAGTGCAACCATTCCCTGCAGGGACAGAACACAGCCTTACTCCTGTAGGAATTTATGAAAACAAGCCTACCTTTAAAAAGTTAATTTTTTTTAAGCAGGACTGAACACAAAGATCAGCACTTTACATCATCTTGTTTGGATGATTTAGACTCAGTACTAAAGCCTAAATCCAATTTTATAGACTCATCAGTCTCAGCCTGAGTCTCTGGTAACATCCAGGTGCCTCAAACTGAGAGCTGCCACAGCTGTTTCAGCATTAATTTTCAAGGAAGGATGACCTGGGTGCACAAAAAAAAGGGTAAAAAGTTGCCTGGGAAAAAAAAATGGTGCTGCTCATCTGCTCTGCATCTCATTTGCTTAAACTGTGCACAGGATGGGAACTTCAGGGGGCAGAAAATAGTTCTGAGGCTCTGATGAGCACCTGCACTTTGGGCAACCACTGGAATCCAGCTTTCTCTGCAAGCACTGGGTTTTATCACTCTTACATTAATAGGATATGATCTTGCCACCTTTTCTTTCTGGAATATTTAATATTTATGCTACTTTGGGGTCAATTACAATTAAATAAGCCCAGTTTATCCTTGTCTCATATGTGCATAACAGTGAGAAGGTCGAAAGTCTCATTCAGATTTATGTTTTGTATTTGCTAATAAGTTATGGAAACATTAAGGACAGTTTAAGCAATTTATTGTGGAAATGCCACGAAAAAAGAAAGAAGAAAATAATCTCAGAGTGTTATAGCTGGAAGCAGCTTTTCATTGGGAAGATCTAGGAATTTTCTCTGCTTTTTGTTTTACATAAAGGAAAGTTACATTGGATTTGTGACCGTCTAGAAACTTAAACTAATGAAAATAAAGCTATAAAAAAATATGTTTCTCATATGCAGTTATTGGAAACCTTAACTAATTTCCAGTAGTTGTTGGAAAGTTGTGCCACAGAGCAATTAATATGGAGTTTAATGCTTGGTTCTAATTAATTTGTACAAAATATTACTTTCTCAGCCTTTTTATTGGTGTGACAAATTTGCATTGTGGGTTTTTTTGTACCCTGTATATTGCAGCTCATGTAATTACTGCTCCTCCTGCTGAGCAATTAGTGGGAAGGAGTCCCAAAATTAAACTAAACAGAGCTCTGGAGTTGCCCATGAATTTCTGCCGTGGATTTTGAGCAGTGCCATTTGTGAAGACAGAAAATCCTTCCCACCAAAACTGTGGGCTTGAGTTTTAGAGTTGTTAATCAATTTAATTGATTTAATAGGCTGTTCATTGATTTAACAGGCTGCTCAATTTGCTACTTATCAGCATTTCCTAAGCAAGACTGGAGAGTCAACTCACTGCATTTTCTTTTAGTGTCCAGAGACCTCGAGCGTCTTGGATGGTTTTTACATCTTGCTCTGTACAAAAAAATAAATCCACTTATTAGACAGATGAAAATAGAGAGAGAATTTAATTTTAATGTGTGTCTTTAAAAAGCTTGATGATTCTCCCCATGTTTACCTTTCAGCTTTATCATTCTGTTTTCCCCAGTTTACTGTCTGATACTTCACCCAGCATCTCGTGCAAGGAATTTTATGGATGCATAAAAGCAAAGCTGAACTATTTCATTCGAACTGATTGTTTAAATAGGAGCTGGTATCTCCCGGAAAAATTCAAAAACTTATATTTAAAAACACATCTGTGAAAATCCTTGTAAAATTCATTCTCTTCTCGTGTGCTCTGAGTTTTGTGATGTGTGGAGAAATGCAGGTTTCCTTTTGTTCCATCACGTCATTCAATTTTCCAGCTGAAAGCCCTGTCCCCATTTGTGATCCTTGATGACATCCCAGCTGGGGAATCATTTTAAGGTGAAGTGTCCATTCTGAAGAAAGATGAACTCCACACTTCCAACTCCATTCTTCAGTCGTTTCAGCATAAAAAAAATATTAAACCCTCAGAATATTTTAAGGCAGAGCTGCCAAACTTTTCCTGGCTTCCTATGAGGAACTCTGCATCCTTGTCTCATGAGCCAGCCCAGCCTGGGTATAAATTTAAAGTTCCTTTATATTTTGTTAAAAACAAGATGCTATTTTAAAATGAAAGTTGTTGATTGATTCTTAAATACGTTTTAAAAATGCCACCTTTATTTCAGAGCAAAGCCGTGCATGAAGGTAAATTTATAGGGTTTAATTCTTCAGTGATGGTCACTGACTTTGGATTTTGGTTTTGCTGGGGGCTGGGAGTCAGGAAAATCAGGAATATCCATCCACAGGGGGAAGTGGCTGTTACAGAAATCTGGGATAAGGACCCTGGGGATATATTGATTAAAACTTGTTGTCCATATTTGTTGTTTCTTGATTTAGCTCCAGTTTGGGAGTTTGCAGCCTCAGGGATGTGCTCACACCTATTCCCCCACCTCAGGAGGGTTTTTATTTGTAGGGTTGGGTCTACCTGTACATTAAAAATTCATTATTCTGCCTCAGAGTGCTCATTAATGAGCTCATTAATCACTCAAAACCAGCCCAGAGTGTCTCAATCGCTGATTTGAAGGAATGTGAATGTTTTCATTTAACCCCTCTTTGATGCTGGGGAATTTTGGGATTTATCCCGTTCCCAGTGAAATGCTGGGGAATAAAAAAATACAACAGTCAGTGCAACATGGAGTGATAATAAAAAAAATATATATATCCCAACCAAATATTCTTTTTGCTCTAGAAGAGGAGTGCAGGGGGACACAGAGACACTGGAGTGAGGTGACCCAAAACCTGGAGCCAACTTTGCTGATCCCTGGAGCTGTGCAGCCTTGGGATCACTTGGGCAGTGGGTGCTGTTTGTCAGAGAGAACGCAAATTCTCTGGGGACAAATCCTTTGAAATTGCCCTATTAGAACAGGAAATTGGTTTGTTATTGCCCCAATTTTCTCTGACAAACTACTCTGTCTAATGAAAAGGATCTGCTTTCCCACTTCTGGGGAAGTATTAATAACTCTAATTGCCACTTATTAGCAATTTTACAAGATGCTGAGCACATAAGTACATTTTCTAACACTCTATAAAAAAAGAACAACATTAAAGATAATATGATCACTACTAATCATTTCCTGAGTGGAAAACAAGATTTTTACAGAAATATTTGAACATTTCACATATGGCTGTACTGGGATGTGGAATGAGATCAGCAGCATTGGTATTTTCAGGACAGAAAGGGAGAGGACTCTAGTACAACTAAAAATGCTCCCTTTAAGTTCTTTGCAGCCTCACACGATTCAAAGTCAAGACTTGAGTGTTGCTTGGTGCTCTTCTTGGTAGAAGCAGTTGTACAGAAAGAAATTGCAGGTGGATGAGTTATAATCTTTATAAAAGCAGTTTGGCACAAGCATTCCTGCAGGGTAATGCCTTCGAGAGTGTTTGTTCTTATTTGGGGATGCTCTGGTTTTATTTTGCATTGCCAGGTTCCAGTTTCTTCACGACAACTCTGTAATGAGGCTTTGCCCACAAAACTTGATTTTTTAAAAAAAGTCTGTTCTGGATTGGATAAGAATAGTCCTTTTAAAAGTTCAGATACCTAGTTTTTTACTAAAACTGTCTGCTTTTGCATTGGAAAAAGGGGATATAATAATAGGTGTGTGTATGTAACAGGGACTCATGGAATCATTAAGGTTGGAAAAGACCTGGTCCTGCTGCCACGCCATTCCTGATATTCCATATTTATCTATCTCATAGCAGCAAGCTCCACAGAACAATGTCCTCAGTGGATGAATAGATCTGATACAGATCCTTCCTGAATGGATTTGCCTTTGCAGGAACAGCAGGAATGGAAAACTCCTCAGGAAGGTTACCAGCATGAAGAAGAAACAGTTGTAATCAACCCTAAATTCCTCCTCTCCCACCAGTGAAGGGTTTTTGTCTCCTGTTATGATCCAGGGTGCTTCAGACCCCTCCATTTTTCCCCCATGGCCCATCAAACATTCCTGCACACCAAGTTTTCCCACCGAGCCTTCCCTGGATCTGCTGAAGCACTTTGCTCCCTCTCGGGAGGAGAATTGTTTCATTAGAACAGAGCCCATAAGCACCATCCTTTATGGGCCTTGAGAAGTGATAATGTGGCAAAGGATACTGCAGATCAAAATGTTATGGCTGTGTTATCGTTAGAGAAAAATGTATTTTCCAACACTCAACTCGAGGAACGTTTCAGGAAATGCTCAATCAGATGAATAATTTATTTTGTGCCGGCAGTGCTGCGTTAACACGGGGAATTTCAAAGGGGCATAAAGGAGGTGGGCAATCAGGCAGTGAGAGCTCAGTGCCTAATGAATTTAGCCATTCACATGTCCACAAGTATCTAAATGGATTACTTAGGAAAATCAGCAGCGCTGCTCGTACAGATTGGTAATAAATTCTGTTTCATCACAGGGCCTGGTATTTTAAGATTTCAAATGAAGACTGATTAAATCAAGTGAAATATGCACGTAAATTGTCATTATGTGGATGGATACACCTCACTCTATTAAAATTGGATTTTAGATTTGCTCCACGCTTTATTTTGCAGCTCATTTTTGATGACAGTTCATTCCTTCCCCATCACATTATAAATTCAGCTGCATTTTGGCTTTGGACCTAACGGGGGTGTGGGGGGGGGAAACTTTGTTTCTCTTTTTTCCCCTATTTTCCTGTGTCAGTGTTTTATACAAGGTCAATAACAAGCTCCAGTGTGTTTACAATTACCAAGAGGATGGGATTTGTTTTTGTGCCCCGACAAATGTGCTGATGCTTCCATTATTTATGGAGAGGAGATAAAAATCGTGCAACGTTCTGAGACAAAAGTAAGGTGTGTGTGGTTTATATCTGTATTTTTGATGAGTTCTCTTAATAGGCATTGGGCAATGCATGGACCTGTGACCATGGGATGTAAATTTTTCTTTGTAGTAAAGCTGTCAAAGCTTTGTGGGTTTTTTTTACGACTCACATTTATGCAACTTAGGGAAAAAAATCTGACTTCCTGTAGTATTTAAACCCAGAACTGATTGTTTTTTACTGGCTGTGGTCTCAAGAGGTGTGAAAATAAGACAAATATGTTCACTTAGAATTGAACATACTTTTAGGAAAATTTTATTGTGAGAATTGATTTTTTTTTTTAAAAAAAGGGGGCACAATTCAGTTTTTAAAATCCCCATTAATATCTGTATTCCTGTGGGCCTGGTTCAGCTGGCATTGCTGAATTACATCACGAGCCTTTGGGATGAGTCCTGTGGAAAGGAACAGAATCCAGCGTTGGGCAAAATCTTGGAGCAGCCACCCCAGGGAGGGCTGTGACACAGCTGGGACTTGGGGCTGTCACCTCCTTCCCCTGCTGGGACAGAGTGGGATCAGTGTCTCCTCACCAGAATCCTGTTTGGGGTTCCAGGAGCTGATCAATGAATGCGTGCCCAGTGAAAAAACGGGAAAAGCCTCATTTCTACTGTTTGGAAAAGGGGCTTATTCCAACCCCTTTGGAGCTGGGGGTATCCACACAAAAACCCTTTTCCTTGCCTTGGTCCATCTGATGCCTAAAGAGGCCAAGCTAGAAACAGAGACTGGACAGGAGGAAGGGAATAAAGGTGGATATTTATTTGAAAGGCCTTCAGAGGCACACCCTGGGCAGGCCAAAGGCTGCACCCAAGATGGACCCCGAGTCACGAGTTCTTCACACTTTTAGAGCTTTGCTCCATTTGCATCTCAACCCAATTTCACCAATTAAACTTGAGCTAATGATGGAATTTCCCCTCAGCTTGCCCCCCTTCTCAAGATGCTGGGTTACGCATTTTGGGCCTAGGCCGGGCTGGGTGTCCTTGGAGAGCAGCCTGGAGAGGCTTTGTTCTGTCTGTCTCAGCATGAGAGAGCAGCAGCTCCCAGGCTGCAGGACACTGCAGAGTTACACACTGGGAATGCAGAATTTGGAAAATATAAAAGTTAAAATGTAAGGAATCACATCCCTGGGATGCCAACCCCTCACTCCCCACGGTTTCCAGCTGGCTGATTCCCTGGGGTGACAGCTCTGCCCCTGCTCATCTGTTCCACCTGGGAATGCCAGAGGAATGGGAATGGGAACAGGAGTTACCTCCTGCTCCAGCTGAAGCTCCCAAAGCCTCATTACAGCCAATAATCCTTCCCAAGGGGGAATGCGAGGGATTTTGTTTCATTAGAAACTCAAAGCACCTGTCTGAGATTTACATTTTAAATTGCCCTCGGAGAAGGAGCTTCCTTCCTTTTTTTCCAGGGGAGCAGAGGGAGCCTTATCTCCTCTACATCCCCGTGGCTGGAATTTGGGAGCTATGGATCCCTGCTGCTGTGTCTGTGGGAGGAACAGCTCCTTGTCCTTTGAGCTGCAGCTTCTAAAATAGGTAAGAGTGGATTTCTTCTGCTGTGATTGGCTGATGTTACTTGAAAATGGATTTTTCCCAGGACCAAGGATTTGTTCCTTTATCTCCCTCCAGCTCTTGGCACAAGTTTGAGACTAGATCCAAGCAATGCTGCTCTTTTTCTCTTTATTGTGAGACGTAAAAGAATTCAATTTGTTTCAATTTTTTTCTTGAGAGAATTGATTTAAAACTGTATTTTAACAGCATGGTTTAGATGGAAAAATGTTTGAAAGTGAAATTTTATTGAGTTTTGCTTTATGCTCATTTCACAGCCTCTTTATTCATTCTCTAGGTAAAACTATGCAAAAATAAACTGAATTCCAGAATTGCACAAAATCTTTATTAGGCTGCAAGACATTCCTGGATGTTTTATTCCCTGGTGGAAAGGGACACTGAAATCTTGGCTAAGGCAGGGAGAGAACCTCTATAACTGAGCATGGGCCTTTATTGGGATGTGAAGTCTTTTCTGTGGAGTTATTTTAAAGATCTCGAGTGCAGCAACTTTTCCATAATTGGGTGCTAAATGTGCATTTTGTCTAAACAAGGCTGTTTATGCACCTTTTTATTTCCTCTGCTGCCACTGCTGTGCAGCTCAATAATTATATTTGTTCCAACACTGCCAAACTACTTAAATTTTAAATTTTTTCTCCATCACATGCTTCAGATCTACCTCAACTGCTGAATAAGTTATTCAGGAGGGCTGGTAAAGTTTCCTGCTCACATACTCAGCATTGTGTTGTGGATATAGAAATAGTTCCTGAAAGCATTTTTGATAATGTGCTGTTCCTTTCCAGACCAGAAAACAATGAACTTTTAAATACCTTATTAATAATTTCTGTGTTGCTCTGATAGATGTTTGGCTGTAGTTGAGAGATGATGGGAGTTCTTGAGCTAAGTTCCCTCAAAACAGCCTCAGAAGAAATTCTTACTAAGGGATGGCAAAACTTTATTTCCAGCAAAATTTCTATGTGAATCTTGGTGCATTCAGGACAGAGATACAATTGGACGAGGGGAAAAAGTTGTGCCTATTTAAGCTTTGAGTGAGAGGATTAAATTTTGCCTGGTGTGAACATGAAGCATGGAGTCTTTGATTGTTTTTTAGGTGGGTTTGGGGTTTGTTTGGTTTTTCTGTTCCTGATTTATTAATGCTCAAATCCCAGACTGGTTTGGATTGGAAAGGACCATCCCATTCCATTGCTGCCATGGGCAGGGACATCTTCCACTGTCCCAGGCTGCTCCAAGCCCCATCCAACCTGGCCTTGGGCACTGCCAGGGACCCAGGAGCAGCCACAGCTTCTCTGGGCACCCTGTGCCAGGGCCTCCCACCCTCACAAAGAACAATTTTCCCCAATTTTCCCCAATTTTCTCATCTAATTCTGCCCTTACCTCATTCTCCATTACTTTCTCCCTGATGGTGTAACAATTTATTGTGGTCAAAATTCTGTTGTTGGTATTTGGAGAAGCTTTGGGCAGCACCAGAGATGGCAAAGCTGTCAGATAACCAGAAAATAGGTATTTTAGATCATTGTTGCTTTTCCTTTTGGTACAGTGAGTGTTTGGTTGAAGGGTGAAGGTCAAGCTGATTTAAGCACCAATCACTGATAGCACAGAGCAGGTATAATCAGTACCTAAATTAACCTAAACAATTAGTCAAGATAATAAACAAGATTCTTCTGAAGCCCTTCCTAAAGTTTAAGGAAAACAAACAAAAGTCAGAAGACAATCTGTAAATTACTCTTCACCACACAACTTACTACCCAAATTCTACTTTTGCTGAGCAGGGATGGGAAGGGATCTTCAGAGACTGACACAATTTCCTCTAGGAAATGCTATTTATTATTAAAAGCCGTTTTTTGTTAGTGTAGCAGCAACAAGGGAAAGCAAATATTTGCTGTAATGAAGTTCATTACAACTCTCTCATACGTGGAGAAGTTAGTGACAAACTGCCAGAGGTTATAAATATCTGCT
The DNA here is from genome assembly GCA_013397055.1 of Pachycephala philippinensis. Lineage (NCBI taxonomy): Eukaryota > Metazoa > Chordata > Aves > Passeriformes > Pachycephala > Pachycephala philippinensis. The sequence continues at coordinate 226,202 of VWZT01010403.1, read as the reverse complement.
TATAAATATTTAAAAAAATTAGTCATTCAAGCATCTCCTTGTCATAAGCAAAGCAAACTCTTTAAATTTACAAAAGCAATTCCTCTAATAAAATGATGGTTCAAAGCTGCCATCGGTTCCTGCTGGTGATTTGTCACTTTATGCTGACTCAGATGTGCAGTGCTGCTACAGGCATTTCTTGGGATGGAAATCTGGTCTCATTCCAGGGAGAAGGAACATTTGCAATGGATATTCCTCAGTCCTGGGCAAGCAGAGGCTGCCTGGGACTGGAAATGAAGATTTTATCCTGCTTTAATTTGTGGTGAATCAGAGGCCAAGCGAGCCCTGCAAATCCCAGGGGTAGCAAACAGTTTGGTATGTCAGTGAGTGAAGTGGAATTTCAATTTTGGAGAGAAAAAAATCCTTTTTTTTCTTTTTTCCGGCACCTTTATTACAGTATTGAAGTTTACATGGCTTCAGGAAAACAGGGAAATTACCATTGGTCTAAAAAGTAGATGGAAATAGAGTCAAGATTTCCACCACCTTTGAACCAATATTGCCATTAGAGCCATTTTTAAACTCGGGGGTTCAAGAAATAGCTCAGATATGTGGGTGTAGAACCAGAAAATATCTGTCCTCCAGTGCTGGGTTTGCAAATATTACAGCTTGGGGATCAATCAAATTAAATCAGAGTCTCCTGATTGAGTCATCCCTAAAGAAACCTGGGAGTCACAGCCCCCAAATCAGTGGTGCAGCTGCCATAATTAGAGAATTATGCTCTGTAATTGTGCTCCCAGGATGCTCCAGAATGTCCCCATCATGGACCTGAGCTTCCCATCCTTCTGGGAACACCGCTGTAACCAGAAAGTTGCTCTAAAACTCCTGCTCCAACTCTTGTGGCTCTTCCCTAGAAAATTTAAAGTGATGGCATTATCCTGCCTCTGCATTTCAAACCCTCTAACAAAGCCCAGCCTTGCCATGAAACCTGGGACGGCACAAAAATACAAAGTTGCCAAAATAGAATGAAGGCTTAGGAATATTCCTCAATGTTGGGGAAAATTTCTTAACAAAAAAACCCTGCCAATGTTGTTGGAAAGAGAGAATAGCTGCAAATATATTGATTAATCCTTCAGTTTTAAATATGGAGGGGTTGGCACACCTGTACAAACAACATCTAATGTGTTGTTCTTTCACAAAACATCCTCATATTTCACATTCTCACCCTGTTTTTTGGTGTTATTTTAATTTACCTGCTTTGCTCCTGTTTTCAATTAACACACAGGTGTGTTGGGTTTGGGGTTTTTTGCTGTTTAGTGCAAGGGGACCTCTGGATGCTGCTGTGGTGTGGATAAACAATAAGAGAGTAATAGAAAAAATGTAATATCTGTCTGCTGAGCTCGGAAAGGACAGGACAGGTAAAACACGGGAGGATAAAGGTAAAATGTAGCATATTTGATCTCCCAAGTCCAATAAAACTAGACAAAAGCTGTACCTTCCACTCAATTTGTGCTGCCGGAGTGGCTCTAGTGAGCTTTTTCTAAGTAGTATAAATGGAAATTCTTGGTAAATACAGGAATTAAGTGCACACGGAAGATGAGATTTATGAAAAAAAATGGGGATTTTATAAAAAATGTGTTTGTCAGTTCTTCAGCACCCCAGCAGGAAGGGAACGGAGCTGTTCCCTCCTGGCATCACGAGAGGGCACTCAGCAATTGCATTTCAGCGTTTGCCATCCCTGGCAGAGACTTTCCACCTTTCCCTCCTTCAGAATAAAAGAAAACACGCGATTGAACACAAAGGTTTCTCTGGCGGCACGGCAGGATTTACTGCTGGTAAATAATTCTCCGCAGAAATGTAAAATAAATGTGGTGTATAAATAGCGCCGTAATATGGCACTTTGGGGAGAGAAGGAGGTTTTAATTCCAAATAACAGGTATTTATTTACATCTGATCGGAGGCTGGATGCTCTTGAGTCATCCTCGTGTGGTGACGCCTTCCAAAGGCTCTGGCAGCTGATCTGAGCAGGGCAGGGAACAGCTCCGAGCACAAGATTCTGGTGGAAAAGAGGATTTTTGGGGTTTGTAAATCGGGAAAGATGAGGCGGGAGAAGCAGCCTGGCTTTGGTGCTCCGTGCCAGGGAGGGCTGATCCCAAACACCACTGAGCTCCAGCCCTGCCCCTGCAAATACACACAGTTAAACATAAATATTGAGGAATAAATAAAAACAGTTAAATAGCAACATTTAAGAATAAATATAAATAGTTAAATATAAACATTTAAGTGTCAATACAAATGCAAACAGTTAAATATCAACATTTAAGAATAGATACAAATGGTTAAATACAAACATTTAAGTATCAATACAAATACAAACAGTAAAATATCAACATTTAAGAAGAAATACAAACAGTTAAATATAAACGTTTAGGTATCAATACAAATATAGTTAAATACAAACATTTAAGAAGAAATACAAATAGTTAAATACAAACATTTAAGAAGAAATACAAATAGTTAAAACATAAACACTTAAGAATAAATACAAATACAAACAGTTAAATACAAACGACTCTGGATAATAAGTGTGAAAATCACCAGCTATGTGCTGCTGATCTGTGTTTTCCCCTCTACCCAAGAATCAGGGAATCTATAATGTTGGAAAATATGTCCAGGGTCACTGAGCCCAACCAAGAGGAGAGAGAGATGGGAACAAAGCTGTCAGGACAAAGGTTTGGTTTCCATCGCGTGGCTGGAGCTGTGTGTGACTTGTTGTAGTAACATTTTTTGGTGAGTTTGGAGATCTCCAGACACCTCCAGCTCTGGAAGCCTCTCAGGAAATCCAGGAGAGGTTTGTAAAGGACAGGACAGAGGCACCTGTAAGACTCTGTAGCATCACAGGGCTGAGGGAGCTGCCAGAAATACTGTGGGCAGGATTTTGCCAGGACTAATCAATAATAGTTTGGATGAATCAATCTCATTGAGATTGGCTTCGCAGGTATTTTTTTGCAGGTAAATTATTTATTTGGAACAGAGGCTGAGGTAGAGCCTTGTCCTGAGCCCTGCTGTGCTCCCAGCTCTGAGCAGGGCTCCAAGCAAGTCCACTTTGAGGTTTTTTTATCAGTCCACATCCTTTTTCCAGCTAAGAAATTGATACTGAAGCATTTGGAGCTTCTCTTATCTCTGGTTCCATGTGCCATAAGCTCTGTTGTTTAAATTAAGCCCCTCTGTTTTCACCAGAGGCTTTCCCAGTGTGAGAGAAGTGCCCTGCCATCCTCTGCCATCCTCCTTGGAAGGGGAGTCCTGAGCAATTCCGTGTGATCCAAGAATTCCTTCCCTCTCTGCTATCATCGGGAAACACAAGGTTCTTTGCAGATAAAAGGTTGTGAAATTCTTGGCTGTTCAAGCCTGTGCCAAAGAGCAAAAGCCAGACCCAGCAAATCTCTACACCTGCCTCTGAGCCTGGCTTAGGATCCTTACGGTGGTGGCTTTGCTTTAAAGCAAAGTTGGAGTCACAAACCCAGGGTTTTCTTACAGGGACGTTTTCTCCTTTTGTTAAAAGTCCATCATTTGGCTGTCACCAAAATGGAATCTAAACCTTTTCACAAGAAGCCTGTTTTAAAGGAGTTACATCCTTCAGATGAGTGCATTCTGAAAGGACAGATACTCTGTGCCAAGTTCAGAAAGCACTAAAAACCTGGGCCCTGACCCTAGAAATTAGCATTATGTTTTCCTTCCTATGCCATTCCTTTTGCGTTCAAATCAACTGTAGTACAAAAAGGATGTGGTTTCTCTTTTCAGGAAAGAAAGGGGAACAGGAAGCTCATTTACACGGAATCATGTTAATGACATAAAACATTTAGTGTCCTTAAACAATCTAAAGTATTGAGATCTGAGTTAGAGCTGCAGTGTTGTTTGAGGTTTCGAGTTTGTGCGATCCTAAAACCCACAAAACTTTGATGTCCTGCACAGCTGTGGCATCACAGATGGATGAACACACAAAAGATGTTGGAACTGTAAGTTCATGACCCAGAAAAGTTGCTCAACAAGAGTGCAGAGAACAGTGGGTCCTCTTCAGATCAGAGATCCTGTGGTTACAGCGTGGAAATGCCAGAGCTGTGATGGGTTCGGTCACGTGGGGTCACTTTGTGCTGATGGAGGATGTGTCATTTTCTTCAGGAAGAGAGCCAAAGGTCAGGCAAACGTTCAGGGAAAAGAACAATTCCAAGTGCTGAGTCACTCTGTGTCAGCTCTGAGAGCACAGGCTTTGTGTCCTGGGTTTGCAGCTTTTGTACAGCAGAACATCAAACACAGGCACCAGAGAACAGGACTGCTGAAACACAAAGGTAAAGAAATCAGGTGGCAGGGAAAGGCTCATCCTTTTCAAACCACATTGCTGTGACTGAGCTCTGCTAGGATTTGTAACTGAATATAAAGAGAAATAAAAGCAGGAACATTGCACATCAAGGTCTGCTGTAGTTGGTCTAGGAGATTTCTCTTTGTGTTAGTGGGGAAACCTCAGTTGGTGTGTGCGGGACACTAAGTCGGACAACCGTGATTTTCCTGAGGAAAGGGTCATTAAGAGGATGAAGGTGAGAATGTAAGGACAAAGAAAAAGACTAATTTGGTGTTTTGCACCCTTTGGCATCTCTCCAGATCCCAGAGATCCCACGTGTTTGGCAGGAAAAGTCTTTAAAGTTTGGACTGTTCATTTCACCCATGGTCTGTAACCCTCCGGAAGGAGATTTCCCTTTTCCATGGATCAGTTCTGAGAGCACAGGCTTTGTGTCCTGGGTTTGCAGCTTTTGTACAGCAGAACATCAAACACAGGCACCAGAGAACAGGACTGCTGAAACACAAAGGTAAAGAAATCAGGTGGCAGGGAAAGGCTCATCCTTTTCAAACCACATTGCTGTGACTGAGCTCTGCTAGGATTTGTAACTGAATATAAAGAGAAATAAAAGCCAAGCATCTTAACTGGTCACAGGAATCTTGCACAGCAGGGCCTGATGTAGTTGGTTTAAGAGATTTCTCTTTGTGACAGTGGAGAAGCCTCAGTTGGTGGGTGGGTGACACTAAGTCGGACAACCGTGATTTTCCTGAGGAAAGGGTCATTAAGAGGATGAAGGTGAGAATGTAAGGACAAAGAAAAAGACTAATTTGGTGTTTTGCACCCTTTGGCATCTCTCCAGATCCCAGAGATCCCACGTGTTTGGCAGGAAAAGTCTTTAAAGTTTGGACTGTTCATTTCACCCATGGTCTGTAACCCTCCGGAAGGAGATTTCCCTTTTCCATGGAATGCACTACTCATCAGCCTCTCAATTCTCTCCAGTTGCCCAAAGCTGGTTTTCCTGCCTGCTGCAGCTAATAAAATAAAGGAGGGCAAGAACACTGATTGGGGAAAATGCCTCATGGAAAATCCCTATTTAGGCATTTGTGCCTGTTCTCTTCCATGTGGGTTGCAGCTGCTAAAAATATCAACGTGGAGAACTAATGCCATAATGCACCGATGGATTTTTCCTCAGCTTTCCTAGGGATTGTGCCCAGATTTGACTTTTATTGATATAATTAGAGGTCGAGGTCTCCCAGCTTTGCTCACAGTCCTTGTTACACCAGGAATTGCCTGATGATGCAATTTGCCATCTCTGAGCTGTGGGAGCTGCTGGAGAAGGTCCCTGCCAGCCTGGGCAAGGACACCCAAAAAGCAGATACCCAAAAGGCTTTCCATTTCAAAATAACAGATAAACAGAGTGTTAGATTGATTTAATAACTACTGCTGGCAACTCAGCCATCCTGCTGTTAAACACAACCTGGGAGTGTTTAATACCTTCAATAATCAGATATTTTTGACTGTGGTACCTTCTGTAGGTTGTAGGAACCTGGCTTTAGGTGTGCAGGCTCCAAGGCTTTGGAGCAGCTTCAGATGAGTAATGGTGGATAATTTAAAGGAATATTTGCAATTACTATAATCCTCTCATTAGATCGTGTTTTACATCACCCAGCAACAAATTCCAGTGTGGCTGCAGTGATAGCAGCAATGAACTAGCTCAGAGTAACATTTCCTAATAAAGATCAGGGAAATGAAGAGGACAATTGCTTCCCATTTTTCCTGCATCCTGGCACGATGTGAAAATTCATAGCAATTTCCCTGCACAGAAATCTAATTAATCAATACATTGGAATTGCAGTCGCAGCAGCTACTAAAGTAGGTCTTAGGATTAATTTTTTCAGCCCTGAGATTCAAACAGCCTCTCTCTTTAATTCTGTTACGTATTTCAGCACACAAAGTGCTGCATTTAAATAGGAACTGGATTATTTAATTATTCAAGTTGATTAAGGTGGGTAATTAAATGCTAGTACTAATATATTATGTATTCTACATTTTATTTCCATTAAAAGTGATTTTTAAGTACAAACTAAAAGGATTATTCGAGTTTCCAAATCCACTTCTCTACTGCTTTTACTGAATTGCCTGATGGCTCATGCCCCAGTGTTTCCAACATTGAAACAAGAATCAGAGCAAGCACTTATGGAAACCAACACGAGTTCCCACATTTGCAGTCACTTGTTTTAGTAACTGCTTTAATCTGGCATTTTAATTCCACCTTTTCCAGTTGCCTAAACCACTATGAGCAAATTATCCTCAGCAATTCACCCATATTTTCTAATTCGCATATCCATCCTTTTATGTGCTGCTGATTTCTCGGTTGAGGTTGGGTTTTTTTTTGGTTGTTGGTGTTTGGTTTGGCTTTTTTTGCTTCAATTTCTGCTTTCAGAGCAGGATAATGTAAGTGTCCAAGGCCAGGTTGGACGGGGCTTGGAGCAACCTGGGATAGTGGAAGGTGTCCCTGCCCACAGCAGGGGTGGGACCAGGTATAGCTTTGGGTTTATCTAGTTTTTAATGTCTTTTCTCTTCCTCAGCTCTTTGAGCAAGGCACCAGTTCTGAGGGGTGAAGTTTCAGAGCTGTTTCTGTATCTGGCTTCCCTCTGGAACTCGGGAACAACCAGTTAAAGTTGAGCAACTTCCAGCCAGGCCCCACGTCTCCATGGCTACCAGAGGCTCAGGCTGCTTTCTAGAGACAAAAATTGGGATGGGAAAATATCGCAAAGATTCCTTGTGTTTTGTACACAAAGCAGTGAAATCCCTCCAAAAAGAAATCAGCATTTATAGTAAAAAAAATTATAAAAACACAATTAGGCTGGGAGGTGGGAGTGTTACACGGAATAAGGAACACTCCTTGGGTCTGGTGTGATATCATCACCATTTCCTGATGTTTTCTCTTGGGATTTTCCTGCTGTGTGGTTTCCATACAGGCCATTATAAAACTGTATGCTACTCTTAAAAAAAAAAACATCAGCTGCCCTTTGGCACAGGGCATTCAGGACCTATTTTGGGAAGAACATGGGAAGCTGGTGCTTTAATGGGAGGATGTGCTGTAGGATGGGTTCCAGGGTCCTTCCCCACACGGAATATCCCAGCACAGAGCTCTCCCTGCTGCCTCCGAGGGTGTTTGCCCCGCTTTGTGCAGGGATCACCCCGTGGCTGACAGAAGCCCTGGTGACAGTATGGGCCCTATCCAAGTTTTAAGGCTGATCTCTTGTGCATGAATCGGGTTTCTGTTTGAATTTTGGCCCTCTGCGGAGCTGGCTGCTCATTTTGCTAAGGCAAACCCAGAATACTAAACAGGTAATTAATTTCTGTTCTTTGCCAGGAGTCAAAAGGCAGCGTTCCCCAGGCATTGAAGTCTGGTGAGGATTTTCATGAAACCGAGCATTTAAAAAATATATAAGTAACACATTGCTAGAATTTGTATGCAAATAACTTAACCAAGTGTCCCTGATATTCACATTTTATTTTATTTTATTAGTGCCTGTGTTTTTCTACTGGCTTACTTAAAAATGCTCTTTGTGCAGTTGTGTTTAAGGGGCCACAAAGCTCTCTAATGAGTTTGGGACGTCTGGCTCACTTGTACCAGAGCAGTTTCCTTCTTGGAAGTAGAAAGGAGTGAGCCAAGCAGGATTAGGAGAAGGCACTGCCTCCGAGGATGCAAAAAAGCCTCTGTGTTTCTCTGTGAGCAATAACAGGGAGATGAACCAAGTCATTCCAGACTGCCCCAAAAAATCCCTCCTGATCTCATTCTGGCTGTCTGGTCCTGGCTGTAATTTTGTGTTGAAGGACGAGAGAGAGGGAAGGGGCTGTGGCCAAGCAGCTCTTTGGAGAACAGCTCCTGTTCTCTGCTCGGGTCATGGAAGAAGAAACATTCCCAGTCAAAAAGTGAGATTTTAAGGAGCTCCAGGCAGGATGGGCAGTGAAAGAAGCCCCTGGAAGCAAACAAGGAACGCTTGAGCTGTGTGATGAGGGAAATCTCAGGCTGACTCAGGCCAAGGCTGTGAGCTGAGAAGTGCTTTGCTATTCCCAGCAAAAGAGTGGAGAGGTGCAAATAAAGATAAATCACCTTGTTCCACGGCCAGAGTGTGCAAATTAAGGACTCCAGTTCTCTGAAATGGGAAATCAAAGACCCCAGGCTGAGGGAGGACTTCTTGTCCAACACACAACACTGAAAAACTCATTAGGAGGTGTCATGGAGCCACTTGCTCTGATTCCTCCCTGAACTGGTTTTCCCAATTAAGTTTCCCGAACATCTGCCTGCTTCTCACCATCTGAGCTGCTACAGAGCCAGCAGGCATGTGGGATTAAGCAGGATAAAAGAGATTTGGAAGGCCTAGACCTGCATGTGCCCAACTTTCTGCAATATTTCTCTGAGCTGAGTGAGAGGAGCTGACGAGACAAAGCCTCTTGGAAGCTCGAGTCGTCCCAGAGGGTCTGTAAAACAAGGAGTTTTTACAGGGAAATCATAACTAGGAGAACTCGTACTTATTTTGCTTCTCAATTTAGATCGCAGGCTGCTGTTGCTGAGGATGTGTTTCCACGTGCTTAACACTCAGGGTGCTTTTGACATCCTCCAAGTGTATGTGGGTATTTTTAGGACTGCATTTTTTATCCAAAAAATGCTCCAGTAGACATTCGTAGCCACCCTGGCAAATGCTTCAGCCAAAAAAGAAGGCAAAGGCACTGCTGCCTTCAATCCAATCCCATGTGTTCAGGAAGCAGAGCAGAATTGAAGCCAAAGCCAGCTTATCTCTCACCATTTTAAAGCACTAAATGTCAAGAGAGCTTGGCAGCTGTCAATAGAAAGCGTTTCCCCTTTCACACTGGTGGCTTTCTGAGCTATTTGCACACTAAATTATTTATTAATTTGCCTTAATAAAAAGAAAATTGTCTTCTTAAACCCCCGCTAAAAATCTGATGGAATATATAAAGTGAGTTATGGCCAATATTGATCTGATCTTGTGTATATCTACTGACTTCCAGTCACTTAAAATTAATATAATTGACTCTAGAAGTGCCAGGTACGTTCCTGGAAGGCAGATTAATGATCTGGTGAAGTGATGGAGCACTTAGTGGCTTTTGGTTGATAAATCATTTCAGCTCCTTCATACGTAGGGCATTTAATTATGGTCATTTAACCACTGTTGACTGTTGTGCCACTGTAGAAACTAAAGCAATCAAAACATTACCTTGAGTGTGTTGTAGAAAATTATTGTATCCACGGCCTTGCAGGTCCTGTGTGAGCAATGTTGTCAGGTAAACTGGGAAAAACTTGGCTTTTTTTGGAGAAGCTTCAAATATTTCACAGAATTTACAATTTTTTTTTTAATTTAGCTGTTAGTTTTAGGGGGTTGCTAAACATTTTAGCTATTTCTGTGCTCACAAAGGAGAGATACAGGGTTATGTAACAACAGCCAGGCTGTCCAGGGAATTTGTGGAATCACAATCCATGGAAGGGTTCAGAAAAGGCCCTTGGGGACATGGTTTGGTGGTGGATTTGGCAGTGCTGGATTAATGGTTAAACTTGATGGTCTTAGAAGGCTTTTCCAGCCTTGAGGATTCTCTGATTCTGTGAAATGAGGAATGGGCTAAATGCATCCTGTCCCACTGGAGCAGCTGGGAGGAATGGCTCCCTGGGGATCCCACATCAGATCTCCTGAAAATGCAACTCAACCAGTTGCTCTTCATCCACTCAGGTATGAATTTGGGAGTGTTCTTCTAATATTTTTCTAATATTCTTCTTTGAATATTAGAAGAGGTCTCTTGCAGTGAGAAACCTTGGACTAGAACCACAGGCTAATCAGTTTTAGCCCAGAAACAGGGATTTACACCTGAAGCCCCAAACAAGACTCTTTTCTTCCCACTGGAAATCACTTTTATCTTCCGAGCAGAGCAGAGCTGGCAGCAGGTTTAGCTCTTCCCCAGGGAGAACCTGCCTGTGCTGGAGATAGAAAATCCTCCTTCCTCCCTGATTTTTGCATTCATGCTCGGAAAAATTGCCTGCCTCCTTAATTTCACTATTTTCTTTCTGCTAATCTCCACCTTGGAAGGGATTTTTAAGGGGGCTTAGGGGAATGACAGAGGTTTATACCAGCAACGTGAACCAAACAGGCTCTGATTTTTTTGGTGTTGTCTTAATAATAAATGAGATGAAATAGGGCTGGTGGCTGCAGTAGCAGCTTGGGGGGTCAGGGTGAGCTTGGGATGCTCCCCTTTTTGCAGAATCCCACCTGATCACCCTTCCAGGGCTTTTCCTGGCTCCAACAACCTTCCCCTGCTGCTCAGTGAATTGGGTGTTCGATTATTGGGTGGGCTTGGAGCACCCTGGTCCAGTGGAAGGTGTCCCTACCATGGCAGGGGGTTGGGTTTAGATGAGCTTTAAAATCTCTTCAAACCCAAAACATTTCGTGATTCTGCCCCTTTTGGTTTTTAGAAGGAAAATCAGAGGAATCGCTGAGGCTAAGGGAGACTCTTTGCCCCACAAACCACACACGGGTGCTGCTGGAATTCCCTTTGAGACGAGACATTACGTAATTCTCCCGGGGTTTTGGGGGGGAATTGTTTGTTTTTATGGAGTAACCAAGGTGTCAGTGCAGCCAAGGGGAGGTTTTATCCACAGACTCAATTCCCTGTCGGAGCCAGGGCTGGGAGACTCTTGCTGCTCAGTCAAGGACTTCCTGATGGCCCCGGTGTGTCCATGGAGCCTCTGCCAGGCTCCTCAGTGTCCCTTTGTGTCCGAGCAGTGGCCTCGGGTGACCCTCAGCGGTGGCCCTGGGCTGTCCCTGGCTGTCACATCAGGGGGAAGAGGGGCTGTGGCAGTTTGGGCTAAATTTGGAGGAAAATATCCTCTGATACAAGGCGAGTTACAGCCGCCCCCATCCCCAACCAGGTTCGGGAAAGAAAAAAAAAATCATCCTTGGAGGAAAGTGAAAGAGAAAAAAAACTATTTATTTAACAAACACACAGAAAAGAATAATAATACTAAATACTAAAATCTCTCGCTGTGGAGAAAAAACCTGGAAGATTTTAGAGTCTTTTTGTGGGTGTGGTCTCTCTCCTCCTCCTAGGAGCTGGGTCGGGGTGGGGGCCCCCCTCCGGGCCGAGGTTCTGATGTTCTGAACAAGTCCAGAAGAGAAGAAGAAGAAACCAAAGTCCCAGAAAACAAAGTTTAACTCTCTGTCTCTCTCTGAAGAAGCAGAGCTGAAAAAGCCAGAAGGGTGCTTCTTCTGCTCCTCTCCCCACAGAAGCACACAGAGAGAGAGCAGTGTCCTTGGAGCACAGAACTGCTTTGAAAAAGTTCATCTGTTTTTTGTCTTTTTTTCTCCCACCCACCCAATTTTAAAGACACAGAAAGGCACAAGATTCTTACCTGGACAATATGAGATACACACCATAAAGTCACCCCAAGACAGGGGCTCAGCACCCCTCAGGGCTCGGCCCTTTGGCAGGGAATGTGCTCATGGAGCGAGGGAAAGCAAACACCGAGCGTCTGCGGAGGGTTCTCAAAGCAGCCGCTAATTAAATTAGGTTTAATTATTAATCGATGAGGTTTAATTTCCTATTTTCATGTTCTTTTCTGAGCGGGTAAATATAAGCACAAATATAAATAAGCCAAAGAGGCAATGCCACCGAGAAGTCACTCGGGTTTGTGAGTCCAAAGCTGCTGAGGGTGGCCAGGAGGTTTGGAGGGCACCAAGGAGGGAGGCTGGTGTTGAGGAGGGGTCTGGCAGTGAGGCCTCAAACTGGGTTCATTTGGTGATCTCTTACACATTGAATCACCAGTTTTTTTGCATACCCTCTTGCTGAATAAGGTTTTATACCATTTATGCCAGAGATGAGCACTTTCATCAGTCCTGGTGATGTCAAGGTTACCTGTGACCCTTCTGGGGTCCACACAGAGCTCCCTCCCCATTGGAGTCAATGAGCTGAACTAAAGATTACAATTAAACATTTGAAGAAGGGGAAAACCATCTCAGATCTTGGGGTGGACTGAAATCGTGACGGCCAGATGGGAATGAGGGGCTCTGTCCCTTTTTATCCTCCTTCAGGTCAGTCCCTCACGGCTTCTCCTAAATGGACTCAGAATTCCTGCTGTAAGCAGGGGGAGGAGCTGTGAAAAGAGCGTGACTTTTGCTAAAATGTCATTGCAAGCTGTTCCTGGAGCAGGGATGAGGGAAACAACGCCGTGGTGTGCGAGGCACTGCGATGCCTTTGTTCTGTGCCAGCGCAGCTCCCAGAGCCTGAGCAGGATTTCAGCCCTGCTGCAGTGACATTTGTAAATGAGAACATGGCAGGGCCTGAGTTTGGCCAGGATAAAATGCTCTTTTTAAGGGTGGGGGGGGAGGAAAAAAAAAAAAAAAAAAATCTGGCTTAATGGGAAAGGGGAATCAGTCTGGGGGGAAAATAGAGAAAGGTTTAAGAAGCAAAACAGAATTTAGAAAGAGCAGAGCATGAATGCCAAATCACACAGGAGAAAAAGGGTCTTGCAGAGGTAGAATGAGAAGGGCTGGGAGGGAAGGGACAGGGAGAGGGGGGAAACAGCTTCTGGAATGGCACAGAGGCTTAGAAAGCTAAAATGAAAACAAAAGGCCAAGGGGGAACATTCACATGGATATAAGGAAGAATGAATGGCTGTAAGGCATTTGAAGAATGCCTCTTACAGTCTCTGAACTGAGGACCCTTTTAAATTTGTTTGTTATGAATTTTACCCTATGTCTTGTTTTGCTCCTTGGTACGAGGCTGTTATGTGAAAAATACTCCCCCCATTTCGGGGAGCTGCCATTATTCCCTGGGATTTCATGGATCCGTAGCACTGCTTAATGTCTCCTTTCATTCTGCTGAGGAAGTGACAGATTGACTGGGGGTATCTCTGACCCCCTGTTTGTGCAGGAGCTCCCTCTGTGCTCTACCAAGGGCAAACTCTAAACCACAAAATTCTAAAAATGCAATTTGGAGACCAAGAGCAGCAGCACCAAACCCTGTCCCAGCACCAACCCTCAGCAGCAGCTGGTCAGGACTGGGAGCAGAGGTGGGCTATCACCTTTGTTTTTCCCTTTCCACCTCTTCCTGCCTCCTGCCTAATGAGGCACCAGCTATTTGTGAGCACAGAGCTGCTCAGGCAGAGCTGGAAATCTGCTGAGAGCTGCCTCCTGTGCTGAAGGATTGTCAGCAAGGCGTGGAAAAGGCTGGAGAGGAATGCCAGCACCTCCATCCTGGAGGCCAGGGTAAAACTGACCCATTGGAAACAGCTCCTGAGCTTCACCAGGTTCCACCTCGAGGGGGGAAACAACTGAGGCTTCACTTATGGCTGCTCTCAGAGGGGTTTGCAGCCTGTTCCCATCAGAGGAGAGATGCCAGATGAGGTTTTGCCCTTGGGCATGGACAGAGGGACTGGAATGGACACCCCATGGAATGATGGAGTGATCTCCTGGAGGTTTGGCTGCTCCAGCCATTCATGGGCAGCCCTTGGTCCTGCCACGGGACAGCTTCAGGGCACCTTGCACCACTTCTCCATCCTTCCAGGCAGGTTGTCCCACTGGAGACTGGAAATTCATGTAGAAATGGAGTTCTTGACATTTTTCTGTCTTAATGGGGATGGGAAACCGTGTCTTCCAACAATATACATTAAAAAAACAGAGGCTTTGACTGGCAATATAATTATAGCCTGGATTGATTATGAAGTTATTGCATTTTCTGTCATCATTTGATGTTTACTTACAAGAGCTGAACGTGCCTGCACTGCCTGGGAGATTTTGTACCAGCTCTTGCAGTTTCATTCCAGGGATTTACACGTTCACCCAACAATACAAGGATTTCATTAAATACGGGGTTTAAGTAAACCTCCAAACTGGAATTCATCTGCTCTGGCATTAGAACCGTGCAAAAACGAGACACATGGAAAACAGCGGATGAGATTGGGCTATTAAGAATAATTAATACCGAATTTAATTGACAATTACTTAGCAAGAGTGATATTTGGCTTTCAAAGGCCATCTACATTTATGGCGCTACACAGCACAATAAAAAGAAGCAATCTGTTTTAGGGAGATGAACATAAAGCGGGGGGAAATGCAAATGCTGGGCTCCTTTATCCTCGGGCAGAGCCTCCTGGAGCAGAGCAGGTACACGATGGATGCTGCACACACGTTAATCACAACTTCAGAAGGCATTTCCTAATTGTTTCCGCGTTGGTACAGGCTGGATTTTAATCCTTTTGGGGAAGGAGGCGAGAGCTTTTGGAGTTGGTGTTATTTACATATAAAAGATTCAGCTGTTGTGGTAACGGGCTGTGGAGTGTGAGCGTTCACCCACGGGCAGGTGACTCACAGCCCATGGATAAATTCACTTGTAGATTCAATCCCTGTTATTTTGTGATGCCTGGGAGTATTTTCCATGTTTTGTTTTTTTTTTCCCCTGTTCATAGTTTGAACACTGATCTCCCACACTCTCCTTTGTTCCCGTGCTCACATTATCACTCCCTCCAGCACAGCATTTTCTCACCCTTTAGGCTTTTCCCCCCACTTTGTGAAGCCTTTAGATGTGGGCAGAAAGGAAAAGGGGATAGAAATGAACAAATTAGCTAAAGAATCTGTACTGGAATGAATGAAAAAGCCCCAGCAGCATAAGGAATCAGTAACTAATGAGTAGGAAGTACTGTACAGTATGTCATTCATTTAGCCCTCCCTGCTCAGGGTAGTACCAGATGGTGCCCTGAGGGACTTGGATGTTCCCATCCATGCTCCAACACTACTAAAGAGGTGAGATGAGAGAAGGAGATGAGATGGATCACACCAATCAGCCCAGCAGAAAAATGATTATGATTACATAACTAATGACCCAGGGAATTAGACAATATCAAAACCAGGAAGGATGCCAATTTGTGCTGTGACACGTCTGAGCAGCCAAAGCAACGTGGGGGCTGTGTAGTGAGAGATGTGAGCTTGAGGAAAAAAGGGGGCTCCTCATCAAGCCTTCAAAAATATTCCTTTTATTTGACAGCAATTTCTCTAGATGCTGAGAAAACTCCATTATTGGGTGTTCCTGCAATAATCCTGACTAGAATTATTATCCTGACTAGGCTGTGCACTTAAAAGTTCCCTTTTTGCCATATTTAGCCCAGCTGGAAACTTGTTAGAATCTGATTTTGCTCCAGTTTTGTTGAACAGCTTTGCTGTGAGTGCAGCAGGAAGGGGACAGAGACCTGAGGAGTGCAGCTGAGGAGCAGCAGTGGTGCCTGGGGTGCACAGGGACTGTCAGAGTGATTCCTGCTCCTGCTGATGGCACAGGGAGCGTGGAGCTTCCCACTCCTCCAGGAACAGCTGTGTCATGGAAGTGTCCTCTGTGGGATCAGGCAGAGTTCTTGCTCATAGACCTTAAAAGGATGGGATGATGGCCCTACAGAAACCTTAAAAGGATGGGATCGTGGCGCTACAGAAACCTTAAAAGGATGGGATCATGGCCCTACAGAAACCCTAAAAGGATGGGATCGTGGCGCTACAGAAACCTTGAAAGGATGGGATGATGGCCCTACAGAAACCTTGAAAGGATGGGATGATGGCCCTACAGAAACCCTAAAAGGATGGGATCACGGCCCTACAGAAACCCTAAAAGGATGGGACCACGGCCCTACAGAAACCTTAAAAGGATGGGATCACGGCCCTACAGAAACCTTAAACACCCCACACTGAAACATTCCAGGGGAAGGAATATTGGATGGAAATTGAATTTACTCAGGAAAAGCCTTTGTTTAGCTGATCTCCCTCCCCCAGTTCTGATCTGTTTTTTTCTCCAATTCATTGATTGATTTATTGAAATGTCTGGATTGAGATTGCAAGCCCTTGCTATCTGTGCTGCAATCCTGATTTCAGGACCCTGTCAGTGGTTACAAATGTCCCTACCAGCCACTCTGAATTAAAACTCTCACTTTGCTGTCCCACAGCTCAGAGCTCTGGCTACGAAACGCGGAGCAGCCCAAAACGATACGAAATGCAGCTTTTTGCCATCTGCTGGAAAATGTTAATGAGCTGATGATCTCATCCTCTCTTTTAGACAGGTGTCCACATCCCCAAAAATGTGACGAGAAGTGACATCTTTGTTGACAGTCTCATCAGATTAATTGGACTTCAGGAGGGAGCTAATTCTCACATCAAGAGGCTCGAGAACATACTGTGGGAGCTGTGTGAAGAACCTTGAACCCCTGCTTCTCGTGCTGTCGCCAGATCATAACAGCTTTGATGGACTGGATTAGGAAATCAATACCCACACATTGACATGCTAATCCCTCCAGGGACACTCATTAAATATCGTTCAGATAAAGGGCCAGAGCAGTGTGTGTGCAATCAGCAGCAGGGTGGCACGTTTCATTTGGGTGCTTTCACACCATTTCACAGAAAAGGGTCGAAAACATTAAAATATATATATTTGCCTCCCCAAATTGTGAATTTGGGCATTAAATTGAACCTACCTAAGGCACTAAAAGCACGAGGAAGGGGCAGGTTTTGGCGGTACATGCAAATTAATGGGAAGAAACTCCGAGGAGAGAATGGGATCTGCTGGGTCACGAGTTCAGGCCTCTGCTGTAGGAGATATCCACACCATGGAAAACCTTCCATGAAGTGCACAAGTGCCATTTGAAGACTAATTAGAATTTTTCTCCTCTTGGGACTCTGTTCTGTAACCTTTCCCCAATAAAGGGTAGAGGCTGTCATCTAATTTCAGAATAAATATAATCCTGGCTAATTTATATTATTTTTTTTTTCCTCTTTCCTTAGCTTCCAAACCCTTTTCTCCTCACTGGGTGTATTTACAAACAGGAATATCTACTCTCTAAGTAGATGGAGCCTTTTCTCTCTAAGGCTGGATTGCCAAACTTGGTGGATGTTCTCATTAAAGCATTCCTGGTGTTTGCTCATCTCTGTATTCCTTTTTTGCACCAATTCCTGCAGGATTTCAGGTTTTTGAGCATCAATGACACAGTGACATCACTTTTCCTGTGCTCCACATCCCCAGCTTCCATTTTTTGCCTTGCACAAACCTCCCAGTCCTGTTGCAGGGCAGCAGATGCTTTTCCAAGGAGCCAGCTGGGGAGGTGGCTGAAATCCTGCCAGGACAAGTGTTCTGCTGGTGTTATATTTGCCTGAGGGAAGGTGGGAAAAAATAATAATTAAAAAAAAAATCACTGAAATATCCTGAGTGAACCCATTTATATTTTACTCATTGGACTTGATTTTCTATTTGTTAGAAGTTGCTGGCCCTGCAATTAAATAAATAGAACAACCTTATTTTTCATCTGGAATTCGCAGCACAGATTCAAATCGCTGTTAATATTTAAATATTTTGTAAAGAAGAAATAAAGCAGAAGCAGCATTTCAGACTGGATATTTTAACCCCTCAAAACATTTTTGTGGAAATAAGAGTGTGCAGGATACTGAATGTTTAAGTTTTACTCCATAAATTCCTTGCTATTCTTTCTTTTTCAAAACATTTCTGTGGATAAAGGCAGCGCTGTCACAGCTCACCTGAAGCACCTGAGGTGCACAGATGTGGTAATTTGGAATTTTTAAAGATTATTGACCAAAAAGACCCAGTGGGGCTGCTGTTACCCATGTTTAATGCTTTGTCTGGTGAATTACTTCCTATGGGGTAATGACTATTGCAAGTCCCAGCTGAATGAAAAGATAGGATTTAAATGTTTTGGGAATGAAGCAGAAGAGGGAAGGACAACAAAAAAAGATTTGGATGTCTTCATTCTAAGTCTTTATCAAATCTCATGCTTGTAATTATTACTTAAATAATTATATTCTGATCAGCCAACTGGGATGATGGCAGAGGTTTTGGCTTTGATGGGTTTTTTGTCTGGTTTTGGCTTTGGGGTTTCTTTTGGTTGGTTTTTTGGGTGGTTTTTTTTTTTTTGGTGTGTGTTTTGTTTTGGGAGTTTTTTGTGTATGTTGATTGGAATGTTTAATGACTAATTATTCTAACTACTAAAAACCCTATTATCTCATCTATTTAGAAAAAAGGCAGGTTACCCCAACACACAAAATACCTGGATGTAAAATGAAATAGAATAACATTTATTTCCAGGTTTTATGTTCTTCATAGCTGGCTTCCATCAGATTTTCCTGAGTTTACAAGATGAAGTAAGACAAGGATACTTTAACTCGTTTCCTCCTCAATTGCTCCCATGACCTTGTTTTACCCCATCGTGATTTGCTGCAGTTTCCACAAGTCAAGGGGCTGCTGTGTTCCTTTTTTCCCCATAAAACCTCTTTTTTTCCTCTTCCCAGTCCGAACCCAGCCCCTGCTGTGGCCAAGGGTCACACCCAGTCCTGCACTGGAAGTTTTCCTCCAGCAGGAGAGGCTCATTCCCATCCCTCCAGGATGCTGAACGTCCCTGTTTCGTGGGATTATGTTATCAGCCTGAACTTCAAATAAACATCTTACAGAGTTTCCCTGACTGTAAATTATAATTTTTTCTTCATTTGATCTCCCTGCTCTTTCTTGCTCCTCAAAGCAGGCCTGGCGTGACTCCGTTTAATTGATTATTTGGCTGTTATCTGTTTCATCTTGCATGATTATCAAACGCTTTCTGGGCTGGCTCGGGAAGGTTTGTTAGCAGAGGGATGAGCTGGATCAATAGCACAGAACTGAGATGTTAATTGCTTTGTCTACAGCTACTTTCACTTTTAGTCCCCCTCGTCAATCCTGCACGTCACGGTGGCGTGAACTCTTGGGAGACTCTCCAAATATGCTGCAAATTCAAATTCGTTTTGTTGTTATGTGTTATATGCATAAGATTTAGCCTCAAATGACACCATCTTGAGAGTTTGGGAGAAAATCTGAAGTTTCTGGGCTCTTTTCTGATCTAACAACAGATTTGATCGGTTGATGCTGTTGCATTCTGTATTACTGAAGTGTTGGCAGAATGTTGTATAGAAAACAGATGATCCTTGCTCCCTGTAATTCTGTAATTTGTACAGGTTCCACAAAATTGCTTTATGGGGTCGGTGTGGGTCAGCCAGTCTTGGTGGCTGTGGAACTCGTCTGACTTTGGGTTTAAAGTGCCTTATTTTAACGGACAAGTAGAAATTTATATTTGTTCTCGACTGATAGACACGAAAACATCAGAACCTTTAGAAAAACTCTCTTGGTTTGCAGACAAGTTAAAACTCAGAGGTTTAGATGGGATATTGGGAAGGAATTCCTGGCTGTGAAGGTGGGGAGGCCCCTGGATCCCTGGAAGTGTCCAAGGCCAGGTTGGATGGGGCTTGGAGCAGCCTGGGACAGTGGAAGGTGTCCCTGCCCATGGCAAGGGGTGAAATTAGATGATCTTTAAGGTCCCTGGTAACCCAAACCATTCTATGGTGCTATGATCCTATAACTTTCCTGCATGGATTATGTTTGAGCCATTTTTAAAAGTATTTCTTATATCTATTTCACGTAAGATGTGAGAGGAAAATTGTGCATTAAATTTCTAGCAAGCTGCCATGTAAATCATAAAAGCTCATTGTTATCGCCGGTGAGGAGCATTCATTTATGAAAGAGATCATTTTATTTATTTCACATTTTACAAGGAGATATTTGTCTCAGGTGAGATAGCATAATTGGTAGTGAAAAACAGCAGAGTATTTTAGGTGTAGGTGACACGGTGACAGATGATACAGAGAAATTTGTGTAAATATTAATGCAGAAGCAGGGAAAGGGATGGGGAAAGCTGAAGGGAGAGTGTGGAGGAAGAAGAACAGACACGTGGGGCAGGTCAAGAGCGTGGCAGCTTTTAGTGTAGTGACAGAAATGTTTTAATGTGCTGAATAGTGAGGCACTGGTGGAATCAAAGAAGAGGTGATGGAGCCACAGGACAAGGATGTGACTGGTTTGTCAGCTCAGGGGTTTGAGTAATTCTCTTTCTGTCTGAATCTCTCCCGTTTCACTCGAGTTGCAAACTCAGCAGGAAGGAATTAATTCTCAGGAGAAGCTTTGTTATATTGAAAAGGACCAACTGATTATGCTACAAACCTTATAGGAAACAACTGTTTTAACTAGAAATATTACAGCATGCTCTGATACCCTTTGGGGTGTTGGCTGGGATTGAGAAATGCCCATACTTTGATTTTGCCTTCTCCTCACAAACCTGGGATCACTGAGGGAGTATGAACACAACATTCTTTGTATTTTTTAGTTTGTGTTGTTTAACCAGCTTATCTTTGTCTTGATCCAGGACAAGAGGCAGCTTTCAAAGCTGCATTATCTCTCCTCCCTTTCCTCAAGCCTTAGGTTTGAATGGAAATGTGTAAATAATTGGTCAATAACAGGAGGAGGCACTTAGGGACAATTGCGTGAGGAGTCTTCAAGGTCAGAGCTGGAGAACAACCAGGGAGATCTCCTGTGAGCTTTGGTTTTTCTCTGTTCCAACACTTTTCTCCACTAATTTTTTAACTGCTGTAGGAAAATGGCAGATTTAATGGGTTTTTTATAAATATATATATATTTGAGTGTTTGTGCAGCACGGGTTGTGTAGGTGCACACTGGAGACACACGAAAGGCAATGATTGATTTGGTAGACAATGACCAAACATGTTTAAAACACTCCTTGTTCTTGTAAATGATAATTGTTCCCTTTTTTTATCTATCCTGAATAAATTGCCCAGACACAAAGTGTCATTAAATGCTCCTCTTTTACAACTTACCATTTCCCCATGTCCAAATTTCAATATTAACACTGGATTCCTTTGTGAATTGAGCTTTTATTCATTATATTCCTTTTTGGACTAATAGTTATTATTATGCTGCTCATACTTTAGCTTCAGAGCTAATTATAGTCTTTGGCTCTCTCCTTCTGGAATATAGAAACTGATATATATTAATGCCACGTCCCTCGCTCTCCAGCCAGCACTTATTTCACAAGGATGCTGTGATTTTGTCCTCTCACACTGCCTAAAACATCCCATTTTTTTTTTTTTATTTCTGCATTATCATTTTGCCCTGCTGAAAAGCATTATCTGGGAGAAATCTCTGCAAAGAGAGATCACCCCCCTCCCTGCCATGGTTGGAAATCCCTTAATACAGCCATGTACTGTCAGCTCACACATAATGAAAATGTCAATAGTGCTCAGATTGGGGCAGTTTAAGGCACTGAAACAGATGTAGCTCCACACAACATAAATCTATTGAGCAGAGAAGGGGGAGGTGGCTTGGTCACACAGCCATTAAAAAAAAAACAATAATAAAACTCACCCTCTAAATGAAATTAGCCCTGAAAATGCTGCCAGCAGTCGCACTGCAATAATGCAGAGGGATGAAGTCTGGCCCAGCAGTCGTGGTTTGGGTGGATCCAGGGGGATCGAAGGGAATGAGATCCCAGTTCCAGTCGTGGTTTGGGTGGATCCAGGGGGATCAAAGGGAATGAGATCTCAGTTCCAGTCGTGGTTTGGGTGGTGGATCCAGGGGGATCAAAGGGAATGAGATCTCAGTTCCAGTCGTGGTTTGGGTGGATCCAGGGGGATCGAAGGGAATGAGATCTCAGTTCCAGTCATGGTTTGGGTGGTGGATCCAGGGGGATCAAAGGGAATGAGATCCCAGTTCCAGTCGTGGTTTGGGTGGTGGATCCAGGGGGATAGAAGGGAATGAGATCCCAGTTCCAGTCAGGGTTTGGGTGGTGGATCCAGGGGGATCAAAGGGAATGAGATCCCAGTTCCTGCTCCCTGCTGATGGGATGGCCAACCCCGTAATCCCCACTTCAGCCCTCAGCTCTCCTGGCCATAACACAGCCAAAAATTTATCATTTTGTTCAATCTTCACCTTTCTAAATCCTTTGCAGGCAGGGTAGAAGGCAGAGGGAGAAGTTCTGGTACAATCACAGACACAATTCCAGCAGTGAAGCTACAAAATCCTTGGATAAAATTATGGAATCTCTGATCCCGTAGATACACACTTTCCTTGGTGTCCATCCCTGAACCATGCAGGAAAACCTGAGCTCTTCCTTTCATTTCGCATTCCTGCTTTGGGATTGGCTCCTTCAGATTTAGGTGGCTCTCAGTCAAACAAGGGCAACATCTGAATCCACCTGGGAAATTTAACATCCTTTAAACAATGCTTTGAGTTTTCATTTTTATTTCCTGTCAGGTGTTTGTAGATCAATGTGAGTAATGCACAGTCGGTTGGAACCTGCAAAATAGTCACGAAATTACGTGAAAACTGCTGTTTAATAATGTGGAAAAGCAGCTCCCATGAAAGTGAGTGACCAAAAGGTCACACACATCCCAGGATTTATGAGCAGGGTAGTATTCACACAATTTATGCAATTTAGAAATTTCGGGGAGTACAGAGAAGACTCAGAGAATGGTGAAGTGGTTGGAAAATTTGTCTGTCAGTAGGAGACTGCAGGTGCAAAGAGAATATTAACAATTCACCCAATGAGTCTCTGCTTTTCCCCGTGAGAACCCAAATGTGGATAATCAGCTCCTTCAAAAGTTACTGTGAGATGCTTGTCAGGGGAAAAAAAGAGTCATAGTCTCAGCAGGCAATTAACCATTTCAAGTGCTGAATGTTTTTTGTGGATTTTCTCTCCACAGCACTTTTCTTAGAGGAAATTATTCCACCTCCTCTAAGATGTGCTTTAACTCCAGCGAGGATTTATTCAAAAGGCTTCCAGGACCAGTGTGAGCCTGCGAGGTAAAATTAATGACAGAATGTAGATATCAGCAAGGTTTCTAAACTACTTGTGGTCCTGGAGAACTTAACAGTGCTCCTGAAAATAGTTCAGATCTCTCTGGAAAGACATCCTTTAAATTCAGGAGGATCTGAATAATGCTGTGGTGAGAGGCACTGCTTGTAGCTGTGTTTGCAGGGTTTTCCTTGACAGAACAGAGCTGAGATCAGCAAAGATCTCCTAAAACAAATGCACCTCAGCCTCGCATCTTGGCATGCACTTAAAGGGAAAAGGGAATACTAATCCCATTTTTCCATACATCCATCATCTCCTCGCTTGCCTTGCCTGCACACACACACACGGAGATCATGATTTCCCTCCACATTTCCCCCCTGGAATCTCTAAGCTGTTTGTATTTACCTCCTCACTGACTTATTCCATGTTGTTTATTGTATTTATTTACCTCTGAAACCCCTCTTAATTCAAAACCCCACTAATCCCACTTAAGGGGCGACCCCTTTGTGTGGCATTGATATCCTGCAAGGACATGGAGGAAGGACACGGGCAGTATCTCTATTAATGGGAGATAATCTTATTAATGAGCGAAAAGAAATCAGCCTGTTGTTCAAGAAGACAACAATTAAAAGGGAAATAATGCCACAAGGAAATGTAGCAGCACTGGGGACGTTTCCTTGTTGTCTAGAAAATCTTTTTGAAGAGTAGTTACCGGACTGGTGGATGGCAGGGAGATGAAACGCCTACAGCACCCAATATTTCAGTGTTGTGGATGGGATTTGTTACTCTTAGAGCAGCATCGTTGTAAACTAGTGTTTGCCAGATGCTTTGTCTCATGGCCTAAACTGCTGTAAAACCCATCAGGGTGTGTTATGCACATAAAAGGGACAGAGGAGTTGCAGAATCGCTGCGATAAGGGATTATGTGCTTCTTGATTGTTATCCATTAAACAAAAGGAATTTCATCATCCCCACTTGAATCTTGCCTTAGATGCTCGTGTTTGAATCCTTAATGAAGATTAAGGGCTGGAGCTGCAATCTGCCAATGGAATTTCTCCTCTCTTGTATTATTGTTCATTAAACACCAGTTATTCTTTTGTGCCAGGGAAGCCCTGCAGTGGCTGTGGGGATGTTTTAAATCACAAATATTGGGCAAGGGGTCAGGGGCAGGGACTGTCCTTGGCCCTGCCCTCACCCATGGGGCTGTGCCATCGTCCCCCACTGCAGGCTGAGAGGGACACAGATTATTTATCAGCACAGCAAAATGATGTATTTACTCTGGGAGTCAAGGCCCCAGCCTGGCATAAATTACGTGGCTGCTTCTGGATTGCAAACACTTCAGTGTGGGCTGGAATTATTGGGGAATTACTGGGATTCAGATCTTTTCCCCAAGAGCTGAGTCACACAATATCACTGCTAACCCCGGGTGTGTGCACCGCAAAATTGTAACCAAGCAACAGACTGACTGTAGTATTTTATTTTTAGTGGGTTATTTTTATTATTTGCACTCTTTGTTTATTTATCTACTTGCCGTGGATTCAACAATACAAAAGAAAATTTAAGAGGAACTTTCCAGGATATTTCCCAGTCTAATTTCTTTGGGTATTGCCATTCTTCCCTGGAAATCCATGTGAAATACATCCTGTTACGAGTTTTGGTTCAGAGTTAAAAAGCTGAAAGGATTGAAGAAAAAATGAGTGACCTGTGATCCGTTTGCCTCAGCTTTCCTTCCATCAGTTCATTTCCACTTGAAGGTCTGCAATTTCCTTCCTTCCAGTCTTGGCACTGAGGTTATTTAACTCTGAGCATTGTCTCAGGGAATTTGATTTCGTGTCAGCAGCTGCTGAACGTGTCACCAGCTGCTTCCGAGCTGTCCCCACCTCAGCTGAGCTCCTGCAGATGGTGATGAAGAGGAGATGAAGGTCTGGCCCTTTCCAGGCTGTTTTTGATATAAGCCAGATCACTTCTTTTGGTAAAAAGTTTGCTTCTGAAACTTGACAGGCTTGGATTTAACTTGTTCTACAGACTCTGCTCCTCATCTCTTCTGGTGATGGTGGAGAGCTGCATTTCCTTCTCTGTGAAGGATGTGATGCCTAAAGAGGCCAACCTAGGAACAGAGACTGGACAGGAGGAAGGGAATAAAGGTGGATATTTATTTGAAAGGCCTTCAGAGGCACACCCTGGGCAGGCCAAAGGCTGCACCCAAGATGGACCCCGAGTCACGAGTTCTTCACACTTTTATAGCTTTGGTCCATTTGCATCTCAACCCAATTTCACCAATTAAACTTGAGCTAATGATGGAATTTCCCCTCAGCTTGCCCCCCTTCTCAAGATGCTGGGTTACACATTTTGGGCCTAGGCCGGGCTGGGTGTCCTTGGAGAGCAGCCTGGAGAGGCTTTGTTCTGTCTGTCTCAGCATGAGAGAGCAGCAGCTCACAGGCTGCAGGACACTGCAGAGTTACACACTGGGAATGCAGCATTTTAAAAAATATAAAAGTTAAAACGTAAGGCATCAGATGAAACCCTCCTAAATTCAGCCTGGGGGTCGCTGGCTCCATCAGGACTGGGGGGCTTGGGTTCCTGGGTGATCCCAGAGGAGGATCCAGCTGGACTAAAGGCACATGGACAGACTCCTGATCACATCATCCCGGCACAAGTGGGTGTTTTCCTGTCCCTTTTTCCTCCCGAAACCCCTGCTCTGGTTGGGCTGAAGTGCAGATGCTGGGTTTAACACCCTGGCTGTGTGTGCTGAAGGAGGTGAAATCTGCCTTTGCCTTTCCCTGTGGTTCACTTTTCCATGACTAAATTTTCCATCTCTGTCTATTTTTTATTAGACAAATTTTAACTGTGCCCTCCCTGGGGTAGCTGCAGAGCCAGGTCTGGAGCTCTCACAGTGTCACCTGTGAGTCTTTGATGCTGCTGCCTGTGAGTTCTGTTGTGATGGTCTCATGTCACTGCAAATGGGAAGAAAATGTTATGAGGAGAATGTAGATTGAGCCACTTCCCTGTTCTTTCAGGTAGAAAGCAGATAATGCCTCAGGGCTTTGCTGTTATTCTGTTTTTCTGAAAGTGATATTCAGGGGAGCGTCTGCATCTGCTGAACCCATCTCCTTCCCTTCCCCAGCTCAGAACTCTGCCTCTTTGGGGAGACAACAAGAGCGTGAGGGTTGGTTTTAATATTAATTTAGAATCCCAGTGTGGGTTCTTTTCAAACAGAAAATTGCTCCCTGTGCTGAATGATGCTGATGCATGCAGGGCTCAGAAAACAGGCTCGTGCCTTGTTTAGGCTTGGAAATTGGAAAAATTTCAAGATATGATGAGTGTGTAGATTTTCTGATTCTTTTTGTCGTGTAAGACGCTCAGAAGATGAGGTGTCGGAGTGATTTCATGCTGTGTAATATCATGTCATTGGCAGGGTCTCTCTGGTAATGGAATTTGGGTTTTTCAAAGTACAGAGGCTGCTAAATCAGCCCGCATGAAAAGACAGGGTTTAGGGCTTGTAATTGTGACGCTTCAATGAGAAGCTCAAAAACTGATGTTAAAGGGAGTGCTGCCTCCTGAAGTGTCTCCCAGGGTACAAAGTTGTAGGACAGAATGGCCAAAGGATGAAAAATACTTTAGAAATAAAATCTGGTTACTTAAGATTAAAACCAACTCCATCTATGAGCAGCAGGATGAGATCTTTCATTCCACCCGAATAATCAGATGGTAAAACTGGTATCTACTCTTTATTTCATTTTGCTGCCTGTTAAAAATCCTTTTTCTAACACAAGTGTAACCTTCCTCCAGTAATCTTTTGCAGGCTTTTTACAAAAAGCAATTTTAAGTCAAAGTTTGGGTACTTCATCATAAATTTCCATTTTGAGGCAAAATAGATTCCATTTCCATTTTAAAAAAGTTTGGGAAGACTACTGAACATGGAGATAGATTACATATTTTTTCTAGGATTTTTCTTCCCAGTGAGGCACATGGCACTTTTGTTGAAACAAAAGGAATTAAACTGTTGCAATCTTTCATTACTATTTTTGGTTCTGTGTTGATTAATCATAGAACCATTGATTAGTTTGGATTACAAAGGATCTTCTCATCCAACCCCCGTGCCATGGGCAGGGACACCTTCCACTGCCCCAGGTTGCTCCAAGCTTTGTCCAGCCTGGCCCTGGACATTTCCAGGGATGGGGGTTAAAAGCAACCAAGCTGTTATTAAAACAACTGCCAAAAAAAATCACAATTCTTAGGGATTTTTCCTTTAAATAGTGTTTTGCAGTGCTTGTGAACAAGGAGCTGAGGGTATTTGTGTGTGTGGTGACAATGGAGCGATGGGACAGGGCTCCTGAGCGTGGCTCCAGTTAGAAAGAAAGAAAATTTGACCAAGAAAATGTTTATTCTACCACTTTCTGGGTGATGGAGTTGAGTCACCTTTTAAAGAAAATAAAAACAAACTACAGGCTGAATAGGACAGGGATTGGAATGTTATAAAGATGAAAGAGGTGTGGCATCTCTGGACAGTTTTTGTGGTAGATCCACGGGGTTCTTGAGCCCCACTGTGCCTGGCACAAGTGCCCCTTCCTGTCCTCGCTGTGTCTGCAGCTGAAACTCCTAAACTCTGCACGTCCAGATTGTACAAATTTGGAGTTAGGTTTGGGCGTTTTTGTTATGGATCCCCAAGGCCTCAGCCTTCTGTTTCATGCATCCATAAAGTGTCTGTGTCGTGAGCTGATGATGTGGGCTGAATTGGCACCATCGCCCTGGTGCTGCTCTGTCACTGTAGCACCGTGGATGGGTTGAGAAACGACAGAGTCCAAGTGCCAGGGATGAATGGAAGAGCTTTAATGGTAAAATCAAAAGGCTTTTATATGTTGATTCGAAAAAGNTTTTTCTAACACAAGTGTAACCTTCCTCCAGTAATCTTTTGCAGGCTTTTTACAAAAAGCAATTTTAAGTCAAAGTTTGGGTACTTCATCATAAATTTCCATTTTGAGGCAAAATAGATTCCATTTCCATTTTAAAAAAGTTTGGGAAGACTACTGAACATGGAGATAGATTACATATTTTTTCTAGGATTTTTCTTCCCGGTGAGGCACATGGCACTTTTGTTGAAACAAAAGGAATTAAACTGTTGCAATCTTTCATTACTATTTTTGGTTCTGTGTTGATTAATCATAGAACCATTGATTAGTTTGGATTACAAAGGATCTTCTCATCCAACCCCCGTGCCATGGGCAGGGACACCTTCCACTGCCCCAGGTTGCTCCAAGCTTTGTCCAGCCTGGCCCTGGACATTTCCAGGGATGGGGGTTAAAAGCAACCAAGCTGTTATTAAAACAACTGCCAAAAAAAATCACAATTCTTAGGGATTTTTCCTTTAAATAGTGTTTTGCAGTGCTTGTGAACAAGGAGCTGAGGGTATTTGTGTGTGTGGTGACAATGGAGCGATGGGACAGGGCTCCTGAGCGTGGCTCCAGTTAGAAAGAAAGAAAATTTGACCAAGAAAATGTTTATTCTACCACTTTCTGGGTGATGGAGTTGAGTCACCTTTTAAAGAAAATAAAAACAAACTACAGGCTGAATAGGACAGGGATTGGAATGTTATAAAGATGAAAGAGGTGTGGCATCTCTGGACAGTTTTTGTGGTAGATCCACGGGGTTCTTGAGCCCCACTGTGCCTGGCACAAGTGCCCCTTCCTGTCCTCGCTGTGTCTGCAGCTGAAACTCCTAAACTCTGCACGTCCAGATTGTACAAATTTGGAGTTAGGTTTGGGCGTTTTTGTTATGGATCCCCAAGGCCTCAGCCTTCTGTTTCATGCATCCATAAAGTGTCTGTGTCGTGAGCTGATGATGTGGGCTGAATTGGCACCATCGCCCTGGTGCTGCTCTGTCACTGTAGCACCGTGGCTGGGTTGAGAAACGACAGAGTCCAAGTGCCAGGGATGAATGGAAGAGCTTTAATGGTAAAATCAAAAGGCTTTTATATGTTGATTCGAAAAAGTGTGTCAAATGGCATAAGGTAATTGGTTCTTTGGCCATCCACCCCTTGAGGTGATTGGCCAAATTCTAAACCACCTGTTTCTAAATATTTTTCTAGTTAGAACCATAACATTACTGCAAAAACAACTGTTGAGTTACACTATGCAGTGATAGAGGGATAAGTTCAGTAGGCCAGAGAGAGAGCTTCTTTTTTGGGTTCGGAGGTGACTCTGAGACTGTATCCAGGTCACCAGGGATGAGCAGAGAAAAGATGGTGGCTTATAGACAAGTCTGGACTTCTAAAAGGTGATGATTGTAGTTTGTAACTTTATAGAGCATTGTTTACCTATTACCATAATAGGCAATGTCTGTGTATTACCCCAGGTAATAGGGAGACACTGTGCTGAACATCTTTCCTGTTTATATGATGTTCTGTCCTGTTGTGTGTGGGTATTTAAAAGATTCGGGTTGCACAATAAAGAACTTCGCACTTCTAGCCTGTGTGTGGAGTTATTGCCCACGTGTGAACACCGCAACAACTCGCAGGTGCAGAAGTTTACAAAACTGTAATGTTGTTTTAAATAATTTGCGTGGGAAAGACAGAGCTCTCACAAAATGCTGCAGAGGGCTGAAGAAATCCCCTGCTGAAGCTTTTTCAGTATCCATACTGCTCAGCTCCACATCACCTGAGCTCATGTGGCTGCCTTGCTCAGCTCCATGCTCCCGTTCCTGCTCAGCATCACTGCCCCAGCCAGGGCTCCTCAGGGATTTGTGCTGCCCGTGGGACCTGTTTCCATCCCCCTGCTCCAAACCGAAAGCAGGAATCCTCACAGGCAAGCAGCGAAGGAAATTGCCATGCCCGGGGACACCAACACTTTTATTTTCCTGCGGTTTCTCCTGAAACAGGTCTGTGGCTCTTTCTGGTGATGCATGGCTTTTCCCCGAGGGATGCTTTACTTTTTAATATTTTATCGTGTCCTGCAGATGGTCGTGTGGGCTTCCAAGGGGATGGGCCAGGTGTTTTCCTACATTCATGCAGAGCATCCACTGAGAGAGTTATTGCCTCACACAGCAAATGAACGTGACTGTTCTTGTTTTTACACTCTGCAAACAAAACCGTGGTCTTTATTTGGAATGGTTGTTTTAAGTTGAAATGCTTCATGAATCCTTGAATTGTGTACTTGAATATTTCCGTAGACGGCTGGAGTAGAGGTTTTCTAGCAGATAAAATAACATTTTTGGTATGATGGTGCTCAATCTCTGCCCCTGTATGAGCAGACAAGAGGAAGAGGGAGGAAAAACTCTGAGATATGGAATATTTCTGTAAAATCCTGTAAAAAATGCGTTGATCATAGGAATAATAGAGCAGCTACAGCTTCTCACACAGGACCCTTCTCCACAGGCCTGGAAAGGGGACAGAGCCTGGGCAGCTTTCCCCTCAGGAGCTCTGAGAACAGGTAAGAGCAGGGCGATGGCAGCTTTGGGTGATAAAAAAAAAACCACTAAAACCCTCGAGTTTCCTCCAACACTGGCTGTCCTTTCCCCTAATAATTTCTGAAGGACCCTGGCTTAGGAGAAGATCTTGGCAGACAAACTTCTTGTTCTCTCTGAGAGCTGGGAAGGGGGGATGAGAACGGAGGGAGACTGTGGTTCATTTGAGGTGCCCTCAATGGGCGCTCACAATTAACAACTGAATGCACCAGTGGCTGTAAATAGCCTGAGTGCCGTCATTCATGGCTCTGACAAAAGCCGCGGCCTCATTAACATTTGGTGGAGTTTGAATGTTGAACTTTTTTTTTCAGATTTCGGGGGCTGAGTCGGGAAGTCTTTGCCTCTCCCACACACACATCTGTTTGAACGCTGGGGATGGGTCTTTAGGAGGAGGGACGCGAGGTTTGGCTCCTTTAAACCGCTTTTTTTTTATCCCTGAACTATCAAATTCAGCAGAGCTGGTGTCCCTTCCTGGCACAACACCAGTTTGAAGGAGCTGGTCCCATATTCCAGCTGCTGAACTCTGGGGCAGAGCACTGAACGAGGTGCAGCGAACAGGAATCTCAATTTTAAATGGCTTCACACAAGACAGAAAGGTTTAATTTAGTGGAAGAACGTGGATAACAAACTTGCCCTATTCACTGGCGTCGCGATCCGTGGATTAGATGGATTTCATGTGTGACTAAATATTCATGTATGAATGGCAGCGGTCTGAAATCAGAATCCTGCCCAACATGAAACTACATCTGAGCCCTTGCTGCAAATTTGAATTAAATAGGAAATGCAGCCGTGCACTTGGGGAAAGTGCTTGTTCACAAATCAAATTAAACATAAAAAGCTGAATGAATGCTAAAAATTAGGTTTTGATGAGAAAGCTCTTTTTTAACAAGGTCTGTGAAGAATTTTGGGGATTGTGTTGCTACATTTCCTGCAATGGAAATGTTCACGAACTGAGGCAATTTTTTGAGCATGACCATTTATTTCGAATGAATGGATTAAAAAAGCTTTGGGAAAGCAGAAGGTGTGGGTTTAAATGCAGAATGTCGGAATTGCTGCTGTGAAATCTATAATTCAATCTTGGTTTATCATCCTAAGCAAAAGATGGATTTCTAGTAATGGATTGTCAGTTTTAAACTGCGCTGTGGCTTTTTGTAATAAGCACAAGTAGATTCTTGTCAACCAGACATGCAATATTTTTCCACATAGATATTTTCCCTTGTAACACTCTGTGCTGGTGCCTGCGTTTTTTAACAAGAGACCACTCTTTGTGAGGATATTTGCTCACATCACCCAATGTGAGAGGTGAAGGACTGAGAGTGAAATGCTTTTGCAATTAAAATTATCCACTTTCAGTTGAAATCGTCCTTATTTATGCAGGGCAGACACTCATCATAATTTATTCAGTGATTTCTCTTTCTTTTGTACCTGAAGACAGGCCTCGGAAGTCAGAGGTTATAACCCTGCAAAAAGGAGCCCTTAATTACACCTGCCAGCATCTCCCTCTGGCCACGGGCACCATCACCCATCAAGGATAATTGACAAGTAGCTAATAGGATAAGCTTTTGTTTCTTTGGGTTGTTTTCCTGTGTTTTCCCCCTGCTCAGCAAGGGGAAATCCATTAACTGGTGAGGCTCCACCAGCAATGTGCTGCTGGGCACACAAGGACAGAGCAACAGGGAAGGGACAAACATCTTTAAGGGAGAAATAGACATCTTTCATCTTCACTTTGACATCTAAATTCCCAACTCGCTGGCTCCAGCATGTGCTGGAGCTGCCCCAAAGGAGCTGCAGCCATATGGGCTCCACCTGAGCTGGGCTGGGCAACAGGTTTTCTCTGGGGCCAGCTCAACAAGGCACAGCTCCTAGGTTTTCATTCGAGGAGCCAACAAAGCGGTGGTGTCTGGGCAATGGTGGGACAGGAGGAGACCCCTGAACCCCTGAATCCATATCCTGAGAGCTGAGGGAGGAAGGGGAGCCCCCAACATCCTTTTATTGCCATAGCAGAGTCTGCTCACAGCGGGGTCAGAGCAAACAGCGCTCACTGCTCGAGGCTGTCACAGCAAAGGGGCGAGTCCTGAGGCCAGGGAAAGGGAAAAATGTGGGAACTGGAGGAGTAGAAACCCCCACAAACACTGATGAGTTTGATTTAGAGCCCTGGAAAGAGCTTGGGTTGATGTAATGATAAAGGTATACAAATCTTAAGTAGAAAAATTATAAACCTATGTTTCTATAGTTATAAGTAAGAAAATGTATTGGGTGATATGGTGAAGGGTTTAAGCATGATAATATGATTTTATAGTTTAAGTGAAGAATTTAGATGTTATAATAGAAGTATCTGTGGGTACGTGAGCTAACAAGTTATTGGTCAAGAAACAGACGCAACGCAGTAAAAAGTACGAAAGGTGATAGTTAATAAAATCAAAACAAAGTTTCGTGTTAATTGTCTATTGGACTGAAAAGTTATAAATTGCCATGTAACTCTGAAACCCGTGACTTTCTTTAGTTATGGAGACTTGCTGTTAAACCTGTAACTCCTGAGAATTATGCTTCATTTGATTTTTTAAGTAATAAGAAGCAAATAACAGAGTTGGTCCCGTCTCTTGGATAAGGCTCTGACAGAAAAAGTCACCATAGGGTGAGAATTTTTGGAACAACTTGAAATTTGTATTTGAGGCCGGATTTTCCATAGTTTCTTCTGCCTCAGGTGACTCAAATGCCCTTCTCTGTGGATCCCAGAAAACAGGGATTTTCTTTTATTTTTCTTTTATTGCTGTAGCAGCGTCTGCTCACAGCGGGGTCAGAGCAAACAGCGCTCACTGCTCGAGGCTGTCACAGCAAAGGTGCGAGTCCTGAGGCCAGGAAAAGGGAAAAAGTCAGGGGGAGAGGATAAATCACAGCTCAGGACACCCAGTGGGATGTGGGGAATGAGGATATCCAGCTCCAGCACCGCTGACCCGGGTTGTGGTTGACACCCCAAGCTGACCCATGATGCTGCTCTGATGCGAGTCAAGTCCTCCTCAGGCAGAGGGGAAAAGGGAGCGTGGATTGTCAGAGCCTTATCCAAGAGACAGGACCAACTCTGTTATTTGCCACTTATTACTTAAAAAATCAAACGAGGGATCAGTCTCAGGAGTTACAGGTTTAACAGCAAGTTGCCATGACCGAAGAAAGTCACAAGTTTCAGAGTTCCATGGCAATTTATAACTTTCTAGTCCAATAGACAATTAACATGAAACTTTGTTTTGATTTTATAACCTATCACCTTTGGTACTTTTTACTGCATTGTGTCTGTTTCTTGACCAATAACTTGTTAGCTCATGTACACACAAATACTTCCATTATAACATTCTTAACTTAAATTCTTTACTTAAATTCTTAACTTAAACTATAAAATCATATTATCATACTTAAAACCTTTCACCATATCACCCAATGCGCTTTCTTACTTATAACTATAGAAACATAGGTTTATAATTTTTCTATTTAAGATCTGTATACCTTTATCACTACATCCACCCAAGCTCTTTCCAGGGCTGTAAATCAAACTCATTATTGTTTGTTGGGGTTTCTACTTTTCCATTTCCCACAGTGGATCTTTCCCCTCTCCAGAACAGATCCACAGCAATTTCTCTGCATTTCAGTTACCCTCTAAAGATGAAATTGAACTCAAAAGGGAGACCTTTGTAGGTCAGAGAGCAGCCCGAGTGCGGTCGGTGTCCAGTGTTTGCTGATGGCTGGCTCTAAACCCACCCCTCCCTCAGCCCGTGGATGTTTTTAAGGTATTTTGGCAAATGCCTGATTACCTCCCTGCATTTCCCCTTCTAGAGCTACCTCTGGCAGCTGGCAGCTCAGCCCAAGTGTGACATCCTTCATCTACCCCCAGCTGCATTTATTGGAGTGCAGCGATGCTCTTCGGATCTACTCCAGGGCTCTCCTAAGTGGCACATTCCTCCTGTGCCTGTTCCCTGAGGATTTCAGGTTTTTTCCCTCGCAATCTTCCCCACGCAGCTCGGTGTCTGTGTATCAAGGTATGTTAAAGTACCTGAAGGGATGTTATTAACTCGTATTATTTGTGTTTAAAATATGCAAACCCATTAAGTCAAATCACCTGCTGGTTTCCTGCTGAATTTCGTTCCCAGACCAAATCCTGTTAGCTTTGAAAGAGCACAAAAAAATGGGTTCTAAATAGCTCCTGTTAGAAAAAAAGTCAAAATTATGAATAAGGACGTTTCAAACCCTTTAAACCATCTGCATGCTGCCAGCTTACCTATTGTGCCTTTAATTTAAAAGGAATGCTAAAATGAGTGCAAACACTGGAAATTATGGCTCTCTGTGGAATACTAATCCGTGATATTTGCATATTTCTGACATTTTAAAATTCCCCAGACTCTCATTTCTCCATGCTCCCGTTAGGGCAGTTTTGAGGATGTTCTGTGGTTATGAGTAAGGAAAGAGAGCTAAGAGGATCTCATCAGGGTGCTCTGTACGACTTGGAGAGCCTCCTGTAATTTTGGGATTTGTCTGACTAAAATCAATACTCCATCCCTTAGCATTAAGGGAGGCTCTAAGAACCATTATTCCATCAGGAATGCAATGGGATTTTCTTTAATCATTCTGTGTCCTGATTCACATTGCCAGTGAGAAGGACATTTGTCCTACAGCCAGTTCCTAAAACCACACACAGCCAGGATCAGGCTGTAGGTGGGCTCAGCTCTTTATAACACCTGGATAGGATTGTCCATGCTGATACCATAGGGTGAGAATTTTTGGAACAACTTGGAATTTGTATTTAAGGCCGGATTTTCCACAGTTTCTTCTGCCTCAGTTGACTAAAGTGCCCTTTTCTGTGGATCACAGAATATGGTTTTCTAAGAGGAAATGGAAATGAATTTTCTAAGAGGAATCCAGGGTGTATCCTGGGAAGGATCATTCACACCTGTGAATGTTTTGAGGTGTGCTGCTGTAATATGCAACTAATTTTGCTCCTGGGAACCATGTTTTGGGGAGAAACCAGTGGTGCCAGCCATGTTTGGTTCTCATGTTGGCCCTGCTTGGCTGCACTGAAGAATCTTGCCTAAAATCAGCTTCCAAGTGGAAACACAGATTCACACAGATGTAAAACCAAAAGCACAACGTGCTATTTTGGAACTGACTCCAACACTAATTCCACACTGCTGCAAACATCCCTCATTTCACCCATTTCATTCATTTCCACTGCAGAATAACCAAGGCCCAGAACTTCTGCTGGGCTTTATCAGGCCTTATCTCCATCACCCTCTCCACTAGTTCAGAAGGACGTGACTGCAAGCAATTAACGTTTTGATGTGCTTCACCACGCAATTGCCAGTCTTTTATTTTCTTCCCATTAAAATCATTGGCTCGGTTTACAGCTGGCTTGGTTTTTAATCTGGTTTTTGCTATTCCTATGGTAATGGAATCCATTCAATTAACGCTGTGTTGGCTGGAGGGGAATTCCAATCGTTAAGCAATGCCTATTTGCCCTGGCCAGGTGTGGAGGGGGGATGGCTTTTTGCTCTGTCAGGAGTAAAAATTTTGAAATTTGATGCTGTCAGAACTTCATTTTGTGAGGAATCCAGGTAATTATTGGGTTTCACTTGGCTGTTGGTGTGGGGAACCTCTGTGTTAGGCTACTTGAGTCCAAAAGAGACAGCTTGGCTTTGGGTTTGTATTCGGTTGTTTGGGTTTGGTTTGGGGGTTTTTTTGGAGGGAGAGGATGCAATATTTTGGAGGTTTGGGGTTGTTTTGGTTGGTAGTGGTTTTTTTTGTTTTGTTTCTTTTGGATTTTTGATGTGGGTTTGTTGGGTTTGGGGAGTTCTTTTTTAATTGAATCCACCTTGTTTTGTGCAGTGAAAGAAGCCTGGAGAAAAATGAGTTTGAATTCTGCAGCCCTGCATTGAGAGTCCATGAATAGCATGAAAGAATGGAGCAGGAACCAGTGAACCTGAGGTAGACTTGAACTTTCTGGACTTCTTTTGTTGTAGATTTCTTTTCATTGCCATGGGAGGCATCCCACTGTTGGCCAATGCTCCTGAACTCACAACAACCCCCCTGAATGGGCTCTGTCACAGCACTTGGGGGCAGTCAGACCTTTCTTAATGCTGCAAGCAAAATATCCACAGAATTTGACCAGGATAAGGAATCTTCCTGCCCAAGAGGGAAGGAATCCCAGGAGGGGAGTGCCAGCCCTGGGAGACGCCCAATATTGGGGTGCAATTATTTAAGGACTCACTGACAGATCTTCTCTGGCTGCCTCCACATCCTGTTCCTTTCTTCCCAATCACTTCAAAAAGGATGATGATCATGGCAAATGTCCCCTTTTCATCTTCAACAGCTCTATTTTGCAGAGAAACCAGATCTATGGGCTCAAATATTCTGGTATGTGTTCATTCAAAGGTTGGACTTCATGATCTCAGAGGTCTTTTCCAGCCTTAATCATTTCATGATTCTATGAAAACAGTAATAGAGTAGATAGGAATAAATCTGCTCTGCCTGAAATCCTATTTCAAATCATGGTCTGATCCACTGTTTGAGTAATCATGTGGAAATAATGGTATTTTGTCCTGGGGAAGAAAAAAGCAACAGACAAACTTAAGAAAATTGACAGTGTAACATGAAATGCAAAATCAGTTTTGTTTTCCAAAGTCCTGTTCTGGCAAACCTCAATGCATAATTCACAGCAGTTTCACACTCAGACCCATCACACAACTGGTGTGTGTTTCAGGAGGAAAATACACCAAATGTTTCCCGTTTGCAATTCTCACAAAAATCTGGGGTGATTTTCAGTTTCACCACTCAACAAGAGACCCACACTCCCGTGGTCTTGAATTTTGTGGTTGGAATGTTTCATTGCCAGAGGGGAAAAAAAAAAAAAAAGCTGAACAGCCTGTTCAATTAAAATCAATGGACATTTTCCCAGGGACTTCAATGAAACTGAACGTGGGCACCAGATCTGTGAGGATGGCTGGAAATGGTCCGTGGAGAATTCCAAGGCAGGCAGCTTTGAACTGGGAGCGAAATAAATGGGAAACCAAGTGTAAGTGGCTGCCAGTGGGGCTGTGATAAGGCAATGTGCAAACACTTCCTCTGATAGCCCTGGAATTAGCTGCAATTAAGTGTGATTTTGATGAGGAGCACATGGAATTTCCAGTTCATCAGAGTGAGCAATGCTTGTGCAAAATGACTGCAGCAAACTGTGAGTCTCTGCAAGCCTTCCTGAGGTTGGGTGTGTGTACTGTGGAAATTCCAAATTTCCAAAAACTGGGAGAAATTGGGACACACAGCAGCGAAATTTTTGCCAAATCGGAGTTTAATGAGAAACTGGAAATTGAGGAGGCATCAAAACCCTCTGTGAGAAACAGAACGAAGAAATGTGGAGGGCTGAAACGAGGAGTGTCCCAAACCATCACCTCCCTCAGGGGGATGCTGTTTGCAGGGCAATCCCTGAGCTCACCAAGGTCTGGTTTGCTGTCATTTTCAGAATTATGCTCTGGTTCACTCAGTGCAAACATCGAGGATAACAATCAGGTAGTTGCTGAGCGTTTACACGCACCATAAAGCTGGCATCCACTGTAAATATGGTACACACAGTAAATATGGTGCTGAAAGAAAACGATTTTCACATTTCTTCTCACCGTGCCTTCACCACTTCTCTTTAATCTCTGTTATTTTGGGGTAGGTGAGGTGGTGTTTTAAAACTGCTTTAAAAACTGCTCTGTTTGCATGTTGCTGCTTAGGCAGTGCCTAACTTAGGGGTTAGTGTGGATCCCTTAAGGAATTCCCTAAAAGGTGGTAACCTTAATTATTGTTACAGCTGTATGGAAATGTGCCTGTCCCTGGCAATGCAGGGGATGATGGTGACAACACTGTCCTCCACCTCCGGAGCAGAATAATTCTTGATCTTTCCTACTTCAGCACGTGGAGGTGCTGAGCCCGTCTCTGAATGTCCCTGTATGTGCTTGCCCTCATAAATTATATCAGTACAGAGGATTTTCTCGGTGATTTTGCTTTAGGAAAAGGCAAGAAACACATGCACTTAATAACAGCTGCAGCCCAGAACTGATCAGCAAAGCTGTCCTGGTTTTTAGGGTTTTTTTTCCTTACAGAAAGTAACTGAGCCGTGGCATTTGTAGGTGGAATTTAATCTAAATTAAAGCAGGTGAAATATGCAGTGTGAAGGAGCCCAGGACTGGGCAGGTGAGGGAGAGCAGGGGGAGCTCACCCAGCTGCTGGAGCTGGTTTCTCCCCTTGAGTTACCTGTCAGGAAATGCTGGCAGCTGGCTGCACTCTGCAGTCACAGGATTTGTCTTCATTCCCCCAAATAATGTGCCTGTCTGTGGGCACCTGGCTGTGTTTTAAAATGGAATAGAGAGAACTGCATTTTAGCTCACAAGTGATAATTTTGTTCATTGTCGGGGTTTTTTGTTGGATGAAGATTGCAACAAAAACGATGTTGCCCTGAGCCCAGATTAAGCCTCTAGACATCAGGTAATTTGGAATTTAATCTAAATTAAAGCAGGTGAAATATGCAGTGTGGATGAGCCCAGGACTGGCTGGACAGTGCTGCTGGCAGGGCAGGGGAGGGAGAGAGAGCAGGGGGAGCTCACCCAGCTGCTGGAGCTGGTTTCTCCCCTTGAGTTACCTGTCAGGAAATGCTGGCACCTGGCTGCACTCTGCAGTCACAGGATTTGTCTTCATTCCCCCAAATAACGTGCCTGTCTGTGGGCACCTGGCTGTGTTTTAAAATGGGATAGAGAGAACTGCATTTTAGCTCACAAGTGATAATTTTGTTCATTGTCGGGGTTTTTTTTGGATGAAGATTGCAACAAAAACGATGTTGCCTGAGCCCAGATGAAGCCTCTAGACACCAGGTAATTTGGAGCTGGGCTGTGACCACAGCCAGCCAAGTTTGGGTTTAATGAAGCTGCTGGCATCTCTGGATGTCCTGTGGGACCATCAGCTCTTCACTCTGTGCTGCTGAGACAATCTTCTTCATGTGTGGTGGTGCTTTTATTCAGGGGGGCTTTTTATTGAGAATATTTGCTGGTTTATAGCTCTGTTTCTTTTTCCTTTGCCTTTCCTACCCGTAATAGTGCCTTTCCCTTGTTCCTGTTGTGGTGGAGGTGAGCCCTGATTAAACAGGGATCCATGCAGAATTCCCTCACCGTCACCCTGTACACTTTTGAACGTGGAAAAGTTGTATTTTGGTTTAGCTGCTGCAGTTCAAACTGCTCCAAAGGTGGGAGCACTTGTTGCAGTCGTGGTCTTGAAGGACTTCACAGAACATTTAATTCTGCAAGTGGCAGAAGTGCTGAGGAATTTGGAGTTTGGGTGTGTCACACATGGAAATCTGCATGGAAATCTTCACGTCAATGCAGTTATTCTTTAGTAGAATTTAATTTGGGCAGCTGAACCTACCTGAACTGGAGTTGGGATGAGCCATGTCCATGCTAGGAAGGTGTTTTAGCAAGGTTTTGTATTTCAGACAGCCCTTACATAAAAATTATCAGTTAATAGCGTTACCAGAATTTCATGCCTTCGTGCCCACGATTTCAGCTACAATTTATGGCGTGATCCAAACCCTGCAGCTGCTACAGGGAGAAAACTTTTGTTCCTACCTTAGGAATTGCTCAGCACTTCCCTTCTGTAACTCAGCAGGGTGAAAACCACTGGGAGAAGATTCCTTTATGAAGGGCTGGAGAGCAGCATGGTCACTTTGGTTCCCCTCTGCAGGAAGGGAAGCAGGACCCCACACCTGCAGGGTTTTTGGTGTTTTTGTAAAGCCCTTCCGACAGGAGAAGGTCGTGGAGGGTCCTCAGCGAAGTTATTCAGGAGCTTTATAACAAAATGCCTTTCAGGGATGTGTAATGAGGAGCTTGATCCTGCTGCTTTGACTGTGAGGTTACTCAAGTGAGTAAGAGCTTTGAGATTTAATTTCCTTGCTTTCAGTGGCAATGTAATTGTGTGTGTGTTTTGGCAGGAGTGACAATGGAGTGACAATCAAAACAGGAACAATATTCCTAGACTGGAAATATCTTGGCAATAATTAAAACACAAAAACTCCAGACAGAAAAGTAATAAATGGTGATGCCCTAAAATTTAAAAAATACACATTTTTTGACAAATCTCCTCACCTAAGCCATGCA
Organism: Pachycephala philippinensis; assembly: GCA_013397055.1. Lineage (NCBI taxonomy): Eukaryota > Metazoa > Chordata > Aves > Passeriformes > Pachycephala > Pachycephala philippinensis. The sequence continues at coordinate 185,555 of VWZT01010403.1, read as the reverse complement.
AGGTAGGTCTTTCTTGACAGATATCCAGCATGAATGTCTTGAGAGGAAACTGACTTTTCCCAGGAAATGTGGGTTGTCTTCTCAAAACAATCTTTTCAAAGTGTCTGAGGTGTGGTCACCCATTAAATTTGGCACTGTAATTTCTTGCTTCTCAGAGATGCATCACTCTCTCTTCCCCAGTATTTGATTTCCCTTGGTGCAGAGGTGATCCCAAGGCAGACGTGAGGCTCATCCCTGTCTCCAGCAGTGTGGAAGTCCATGGGTTGTGCTGCTGGGGTGGTTTCATTCACTGGTTTTTTAGGGCAGGATAAATTCCAGGTCTGCCTAAAGGGGTTGTGCCAGTGGGGAAAATGTACATTGGTCACTTTTTCAAGAAGATGGATGATAAATTATAGAATGATTTTTGTTGGAAGAGACCTTAAAGATCATCCCATTCCCACACCTTCCACTGTCCCAGGCTGCTCCAAGCCCCATCCAGCCTGGCCTTGGGCACTGCCAGGGATCCAGGGGCAGCCCCAGCTTCTCTGGGCACCCTGTGCCAGGGCCTCCCCACCTTCCCAGGGAACAATTCCTTCCCAAGATCCCATCTAAACCTACTTCTAAACACTTCTGCCTTTCCTTTTCCTCTGGGGATATTGTAGAGGGTTTTGTTCAGAGCCAGAGTTCCCTGTAATGAATTTTACAGCCACTGAGCTGTGTCTCTCCTGGAGAAGAAGCTGAGCCTTCCTCAAAGAGGGACCACATTACAGGTGTTTCTTACACTTCCTTTACCCCCTGTGAAAAGTCAGCATTTTCTTCAAAGTTGCTGAGAAATTTATGGCCAAAGCCCCAAGCCCCAAACATCTGATGGTGTGGGGATGAGAGCAGGCTGAGTGTGTGCAGAGGGAAATCCCAGCATTGTACCAGTGCAATACTTTGGGTTTCTTTAGCATGAGATTAATATGAAATACTTCTAGAGAAGGAAAATCAGCTGGTTCTCAAAGCCCTGGCATTTGGCATCCCAACGATTTGTACTGATAGCTCCAGGCTGACTATATTTTTTCTTGACAATTTCTGCTGCTCAGCCCAAACTAGGAGATATAATTTGTCTGCAGATTCATGGGCAGAATGAAGAGTTGGCTTCCAACTGGCTCTCAGGGCTCCAGAGAAGGACTCTTGCTGTGGTCTGGTGCAATGTTGTTCTTTTATCATCATATTTGAGCTCTAAAACTCTTCATTATAAGAGGCATTGCTTGAATTCCATTTTCAATGTTATTTATTGTTATTTCTAAAGCTATTATTTGGTGCATAACATTATTCCTCAGCCAGTCAGCGGGTCTGAACATGAAAATGTTAACGTGCAAATTGCTGGTATCTGGCACTGAATATGTATGTTTGAAACCAAACTCGGCTACTTGTGAATAATCATTACTCTTAGCTCTAAAATCTCCAACTGTTTAAAAGACAAAGTTCATTAAGTTAATTACAATTTCTCGATGGCAAATCATCTTGTTGGCAAAGTCACTCTCCATGGGAAAGCAGAAAAGCTGCAATGTAATCAGATGCTGCTGCAGAAAGTGGTTTAAAAAGGCAAAATGATTGAAATTAGTGAATTTTTAAAGTTAGGGCAAAGGCAGTGTGTGCCAATCCCAGGTTCTCTGTGTCTTCCCTTTTGTCAAACAATTGATTTTTGTGTATTGTTTTTAAGTCGGCCGCTACAATGGGTAATTCATCATCACTGGGAGATAGAAACTCAAGCAGTCTCCAAAAATAATTGAATTTTTCAGAAATTCTCTAAGGGGGTGAAAAATCCATAACAGCCATTAAATTCTGCTCTTTGTAGAAGGAATATGAAATATTACAATTATGTTCAAGAAGAAAAAACACCCTCTTTAATTCCAGTTGCTGAATCTAGCAGGAATAATTCGGTGTTTTGTTATGCTGCTCTGCAGTTTCAATGGAATTTGAATGGAAAAATGTGATAACACATATCAAAAGATGTCATTTATAAGGGGAGAGAGAAAGCTGCTTAGGAATTCCAGACTGGCAAATGCAGGAGATTACAACCTTGATCTGGAGCTGTGCTGGGATCTGCACATGAATTGGTGCTCCACAAATGAGGAAGCGTTTGGTGCCTGCCCTGTTCTGGCATTTCTGTGGGATCTTCATTTTTAGAACATCTCCAGATCTGCCTGCCCTGTTCTGGCATTTCTGTGGGATCTTCATTTTTAGAACATCTCCAGATCTCCTTTTCACTCTGCCTGCCCAGCTGTGATTCCCAGGATTCACTGTGCAACTTCTGGCCATGGGAATGAGCAATATCCACGTTGGAAAACCCATCTGCTCTTGGCAACATCACAGCACAGGAATGGCACCAAGAGCACGAGCAGGACCCAGGTTTGAGCTCTTTATCAAGAAGATATTTCAAGGCAAGTAGTATCAAGAAGGTTTCCAAAGCACATAAGGGAATTAAGACAGCTTCTCCAAGGTATTTTGTTCCTTTCCTGGTAGCTGTAGGATTTGAGTTGCCCATCATCTTCAAAAATGGATCAATTTTTTTTATAATTCTGGTGTTTATCGGTAAGACTTGAAGTCTAGTGGTCATACACCGAATATTTACTGTCCGGGAGAGACATCACAAATATCTGTGCTTATAAAGAGCTCACAAAGATTAGGAAAAGGATCCATGTTTTTGGAAATGGACTTACACTGGCATGGGTTAAATGGGAAAGGAAGCAGATATTGAGGAGTAAATAGAGCTGTGATAATTTATTACAAGCTGTTTTTTCTATATACATAATAGCATGCTGTAAAGCAATAGATCATGTGAGATGAAGCCATAGCATGACAAGATGGATCATTTAAGATATTAAATGATGCTTTGCTGTGTACTGCTGTTATCCAAAGTCTATTAAAAAAGTATGGGACGGGATATTTTTTCCCATCACTCTCGTGTGCTTGGACCTGGCTTAGTAAATCCACTGCATCATTAGTTCCTGCCTGAGTTCAGCTTCTAGACCAGTTTACAGTTCTGAAACCACTTCATTGGAAATTGTCATTTTATTGGTGTGTATTAGTGAAAGAATCATTTGGGAACAAAGGGAAGAAGTGCCCATGCTGTGTTGTAGGATCCATACCCAGATCTAATGGGAAATTGGTGTTGTTTGAGTTTGGGTAAAAAGATAGGATTTTGTGTTGGCTCTTGAGATGCTTCCCCTGGCTGCTGTGGGGGTTTGGTTCTCAAAGAGGGTGGAAAACCCAAACTGTGAGGGGCAGGGTGGGGGCACGATGCAGGAGCCCTGCTGGGGAGTCTGCCCCAACTGGAGGACAAGCAGTTCATTTTGGAGTCCTCTGATGAAGCTCCAGGCTTAGCTCTCAGTGTGAACACATCTTTAAAGCTATGAATCCCAGAACGGGTTGGGTTGGAGGAATGTTAAATCCCATCCCATCCCATCCCATTCCGCCCCCTGCCATGTGCAGGGACAATTTCCACTACCCCAGGTTGATCCAAGCCCAATCCAACTTGTCCTTGGACATTTCCAGGGATGCAGCCAGAATATGCCAGAATATTTATTTTAATTTAAACTTATTTCTGTGCTAGCCAAGAAAATATTCACTGAGTCTGACATGATCTGTCAGATTTCATCTGAACCTGTCCCTAACAGTGACTCCCAGTTCTGCTTTGAGGGACTGTCACAAAGGAAGGGTCACTGAGTTGCCATCCTCACTACCTCCCTTGGAGAAAGGGAAGAGTGACTGCCAGTAATACCCTTGGCTTTATGAAGTGGAAACATCTTTATTCACAAAGGGCAGCGGGATCATAAATTTGAGGCAGGGTTGATGGGGAGCTGGGCTATAACCTGAGGGGAGAAAGCACCGCTCACTTCCAGCCATCCAACACCCAGCTGAGCTTGGCTCTAAGACAGTGAATCTTTGCTCTTAATTAAAGCTAGGAGCTCCTATTTTGGGCTGTTCCCAAATTTTTTCAAGGACTGTCTTGCACTTTATTTTCCTGCTTCGTGTGTCCTGCGGCATTTTGTGTTTCTGAGGCGCATTACGAGAGGCGGGCTCGTCCTCCACTGAAGAATTAACTACTAGCCAGTGTTGAAAGGAGGATATAGGATTTCATGGACCAGCGGGCTAATACGATGTGAAATCCTATTTTCCTATCATCCAAGTGTCTACAGAATTCCAAGTTAATGTACTTTATATTACATGGTTGCCACCTGTTTATATTATCAGTAGTTTGAATATTTAAGCATGACACACTCCATTTCCTACCAATTTGTCTGTATTTCCAGAATGGATTCTCCCAGTGTTTCCGTGCTTAATTTTTTGTCTCCCTTTTCCCCCCAAAATGAGTATAGTGGCCTAGGATGACTACATTAAAATTTTCATTAAAAAATTATATAGTTCACAGCACAGATTTAATTGATCACACCCTTACCTGGTGTAAATCAACCCAGCAGCATTAATTCTAACAAGGTTTCTCACCAGCTGAGGACCTGCTCCTGTGGATTTTTGTGTTCTCAAAGCCGGGGAAGAGCAAATCTTCAAAAGCCATCTTTGAAGACGGCTCCCTTTTAGCTGAAAATCACATTTTGCCATCATTTGCACATTTGGGGAACATCATAAATCTCACGCAAACAGCCCCTGGTTGTGGTGCATACGTTTAAATATCTGCTGGTCCCAGGGCCCGTGGAGCAGAGGCGGGTGGGTGCCTGAGAACACCCTGACTCGCACGGGGTCGTTGGATCATCCCCGCATCTGGACTAATAAATGGCAACTGCAGTTAATGGAGAACAATGAATCTTGGAACAAAGGGGAAAAATAGCGCATCTGCTGAAGGAAAGATGTGCCGAATACTGATTAGGAGAGAGATCTGGGAGTTGTTGGGGAAAATCTCTAAAGCATTCAGCTTAATGTGCAACTGCAGAGAAAAGGGCAAGCAGAACGCTGGCTTGTAGTGCTGGGGGAAGGCAAAATAAATCAAAGCAGCTGCCTTTGTTTCCATCAGGCATTGTTTTGACATCACCCAAAGAACTGAACTTTATTTGCTATTGGCCACTCTGGCTTCAGAAGAATGTATTTCTTACTGGAGGGGATTTGCCGTGCACTAAAGTAAATTACCATCTTCTGCATTTTAAGATAACGCAGAGGAAGAAACAGAACAAAAATCGGCTCATTAAGAAGTAAAGCGACCACTCTGATTGGGGCAATTGTTGTCAGAGAAGAGCAGTCTACAACTTGACCTGAGGTTCAGTTTCAGGAAAAAGAGAGGATGTGGAAATACTACCTAAAACATGGTTAATTCAGATTGAGAAAGAAGTGTTTTGTTGAAAATCTCATTTTGTGCAACTCGAAAATGATGTGAGTTATCGCTACAAAGACAGAAAATGATAGAGAAAAATGTAACTGCTGGGGAATGAAAAGCCCAGAATAATGAGCTCAGTGCTCTTATCTGCTTACCACCATTTGGATTTTGTCGTGTTTTAATTTTACAAGATTCTAGGACCAAAGGAGGGACGACGCTTAACCCAAAACTTACAGCAGAACCTGCTGCAGCTTTTGGGGGCTGTTCTCTCAGCGTTGCCATCGCAGTTCTTTGCATAGAAAAGTTGTTGATTCAGCCATAAATGATCCCTGCTGGTTGGAAACCTGGAGTGCAAAATTCCAGCTCGAATTCAGCCACAGGGGCTGTAAAATGAGACATAAAGGAGATGTTTTAAACAACAAGAATTTGCCCCTTTACTTGTTCAGTGGGGATATGGGAACCCAACACATTTTGTTATGGCCTCGAGTTCCACCAGGGGAAATTTGGGTTAGATATTAGGAAAAATTTCTTCACTTAAAGGGCGGCCAGGCATTTGAAACAGGCTGCTAGGAAGTGGTGGAATGACCATCCCTGGAGGGATTTAACAAATGTGTGGGTGTGGCACTTGGAGACATGGGGCAGTGGTGGCCTTGGCAGTGCTGGGGGAATGGTGGGACTCGATGATCTTAGAGGGCTTTTCCAGCTTTAATGATTCCTTGATTTCTACTGGATTGGAAAAAAGGTCTAGGACATTTCTGTTCTTTCCTTCTTTATACACTTTGAACTCCAAGTCCCTCCCATGGCCTTGTTAAAAATCACTCTGCTTTCTCCAAAACCTTCTCCATACAAAGAGCGCTGAAGGCACGGCAGGTACAGCAGCTCTGGGTGCCCTGTGTGGTTGTGCTGTGTTTGCAGTAGAGCTGTGGCAGCTGCCCTGAAGTGCTCCCCCATCCCTGGGTAACTTTTCACCCAATCCCAGGGTTGTTTTAGCTGGAAAAGCCCTCCAAGATCATTGAGTCCAAGCTGTGCCCCATCCCCACCTTGTCCCCAGCCCAGAGCACTGAGTGCCACCTCCAGCCCTTCCTTGGGCACCTCCAGGGATGGGCACTCCAAACCTCCCTGGGCAGTTCCAAGGCCTGAGCACCCTTTCCATGGAGAAATTCCTGCTGATGTCCCCCCTGAGCCTCCCCTGGCCCAGCCTGAGGCCGTTCCCTCTCCTCCTGTCCCTGTTCCCTGGGAGCAGAGCCCGCCCCCCCCGGCTGCCCCCTCCTGTCAGGGAGCTGTGCAGAGCCACAAGGTCCCCCCTGAGCCTCCTTTTCCCATTTTCCATTTCTCTCCAGCCCCAAAACCTCTCAGAACAACTCAGCGTCACCAACAGGGCACTTCTCACCTTCCTGTCCATCCATCCCCTGTCTCAGCTTCTGACTCTGATGTATTATTTTTCAGAATTATTCCAATCGAAGTCAAACAACAAGAATAAATTAGAGAAGAGTGGTGAGCTGAACAGTTTTCACTTTAACAGTATTTTAATAATCAGCAAAGTCACCCATGTATAGTAATGATAAATTGCTTTGCTACAGGCAAATATAAACTTTACAAGTATAATAAATATTTCTGCTTGGCCAAGAGAACTGAAATACTGGAAACTGTTTAAATATGTGCATCAAAATGAATGAAGATGAAAAACTGGGGAATATTTTAAAAATAGCTTATTTTTTTTGTAAATTAAATCTCAGCCTGTCTTTACAGAAACAAGGATTTGGGTCACTGATGTGTTTATGGTCTAGCTGAAATCAGGGAGATTTTGGCATCACATAGGTACAAAACTTGGATTTATTTCTTTTCATGTTGCTGTTATTGAGGTGGGATTAAAAGATTCAGGGTTATTGAAAAGAAATATGTCCATTTCAGATTTTTCAGCTAAAGATTTGCTTGTGACCCACTATCTTGTTGAGTCAATAAACCCCGCTTTTTTTCATAGGAGAGCTCTTTTTTTTTGGAGAATTACAGATGTGATCCATATCAAAGACAGTATTTATTAGAGACAGAACGAGATATTTATAACAGCCCTGCAAAATGAGCTGTTAGAAGTTCCCACTTCCCACCAGCAACCAAGGGATGAGGGAACTTAATATTGTGGTACCAGGAATAGCCTGGTCTGAAAATACAGGTAAAAACCCCAGAAAATGGTAATAACTTCATTAGGTCCTTTATTCCCATTTAGGGTTGGTTGGAATTTAACAGGGAGAAAAGGAAGAGCTTTGCCCCACTTGAAAATTGGGATTCCAAGCTGGCTTCCAGCTGTGTTGTCAGTGCTTGTGACACCAGCCTCTCACTCATTCTGCAGAGGACATTTTCCAGCTTTATTCAATTTTCTTTCCAAAGTTATTACATTTCTCTCCTGCTAAGAAACATCTAACTTCAGTCAGAGCATCCAGCTGCAGCAGCCTGGTTTTCATCTGTCTCTTTTCCCCCTGGATATTGTCACTCACTTCCATCTCAGCAATCTTTTATGTCAGACGTGTTTCATCCAGGCTTTCCCGATATTTTAAAGGGAGGTGCAGCTTTTTATATGACTTTAGAATAAATGCCAGGGCGTTCCTGCATCTCCCTGTGCACGCTCCCAACGTGTTTTTCTTTTCACTGACTCGTATTGATTTTTCCTGTGCATCTTTTGTTTTGCTTTGTTGGTAGAAGTGGTGGATGGCGAAAAAAGCTTTCCAGTTTCTGTTTCTGTTTTTATTTCTTCATCACCTTTTCCCTTCTCTCTCTTTGCTTCCCAGCTCTGTCTCCACAAGAGTGACAAGACACTGCTGAGGGTTGATGTCACCAGTGTTTGCACTTCCTCTGCAAGGGACAAATGTCAGGGAAACAGGTGCAGAATAATCTTCTGCCAACACCATAATCCCCATTGTGAAAGATCTTTGCAAGGTTAAATTATAACAAAGGATTTGTGTATTTTCCAAATCTAGCCCTGGAGAAGAGTGGCATCGTTCAGCTTATCCCTAGGACAAGCAGAGCTGGAAATCTGAAGTTGACCTTTTGATCTCAACTGTAAGTTTGAAACAAAATCTTGCTGATTGTCTCCTCCAATTTTGTTTTATATTTCCTTCTGTATTCCTTGGTGTATGGGTATGACTCCTGGAAGTGCAATTCCTGTCAGGAATAAGCAGCATTTTGTCTTTGGACCAAATAAAGACAGGATGCTGTGCTGCAGGAGGGTTTTGGGCACCGTTCTGGTTCACTGCCCTCTTCTCCTGACTTTTCAACTCTGCTGAATAATTTCACTCATTTCTGATTTGTGCAAATGCTGCAGACAAAAATCATTCTCTGAGATGCAGCAGCTCTCTAATTCCTGTGTGGCTGCTGGGTGGGTTTATAGCAGATAAGGCACTCAGAGCTGGGAGGATGAAAACAAGAGCAGGTTTGTGTGCTGGGGTCAGAGCTGGGATCAGGGGCTGACGCCTTTCCACGGCCCTTTTGGGGAGCCAGTGCTCAAACTGTAGCTCAAACTGACTTCAGAGAAGGAAGGAGCACACCCAGGAGCCCAAAATCCAAATAAAGATGATTAAAGGGAACACTGCAACCCTTTCACTCCCTCATGTTGTAAGAGCACACACAGACTCGAAGCTTGGCTGCCAGGGATGCTCAAGAGCATTATATTTATATATTAGAGCATTATAAAATTGTCTGTGCCCACCATTGATGCTCTTGGGATCAAAGCAGCTCCTGGCTCCTCCCTGGGCAGCCTGGAGGTGGCTGCAGAGTGAGGTCCTGCCAGGTGTGGGGCAGTTTTGGCCACCTGATCCTGCCCCTTGCACCCAGTGGTCACTGCTCCCTCCTGCTCCATGCCTGGTGAGATGGGAGGTGACCGCACTGCCCATCCTTAGGGGGATTTTGCTTTGGTACTGATTTGTGATGTGTGATTTGCTAAGAACACAAAATTTCTGTCAGGAACACAGAATGATTTTACGAAGTTCTCACTTGGCATAAAACATAGGGAAGTCTTTACTTTTTTCTTTGTATTTTCTTAGACAAGAACGGATGCCCAGATCCACTGCTCAGAGGGGAGGTGGGTCATACCCTGCTCTCTCTAGAAAGGCCTCTGATGAGTTTTCCAATCGTTTTTCTGCTTGAAACACTCATTTTATTGCTCTTTCTGCCATAAACAGTGCTGGCATCCCTGATGGGCACAGCACAAGCCTTTCCTAAGGGGCAGTAAGAATTCCCAGAAGGAATTCACCAGCACCACCCATGTTGGGAACACCTCTTGTCCCTCATTTGTTTGCACAGGAGAATGGGGCAGGCAGTGGGGAGTAATTAGGATTGATTCCTGCTGTCTCGGTGGCACACATGGATTCTCCTATAATTGAGAGAGATCCCACTGATGGAATTGAGCTGATTAGGCTGAACAAAGTAATGTTGCATCCACATGCATCCTGCCTCCACGTAATTAGGATTGTTGGTCTTCCAAGAACAACTGGGAGCTGGGAGCTAAAGGATTCTGTTCATATTTAGGAGCACACGGGTCCTTCTCCAAAGCACTTCTGGTCTAAAAGGAGAGTTAAAGGTGAGGACAGCAAGAGAAAGGAGGTGGTGAAGTATTTCACTGAGATTATATCACAGGATGGTTGCTGTACTGGGTAAAATGGAAACTTTTAGGGTTTCTGCTCCTGCATTTTTCTCAGTATGTTACATTCAAAGGCCTTAAGCCACTCTAGTAAAGGCACCTTTTAATTTATTTTTTTCTAATGTCTCTCTGCCTTTAAAAGCAAAAATAAATCTACTGGATTGTAAAGGAGGACTGAAAGGATGTCAAACACCCGTGCAGGTGCATCCATCCCTGCATGATGTCACCTTGCTTGGAAAATCAGCAAATTGTCAGTGCATCCATAATGGAAACACGCAAAAGTTGATATTTATTTGCAATTTGCTGCCTAGGGAAGATTCTAGCAAATCTCCTATATTTTTTTACCCTGAAGAGAGCTGTCCTCAGTCGTGGACAGGTGAAATCTGATGGCAAACCTCCTTAAAAAAAGGATTTTTTTTTTTTTTTTTGTTCTTCATGATTTATTGAGGTATTTGAAAGGTTTATGGCAAAAGGAGCTCTGCCATCCCACATTTACATAAGCTTCTTATGTCAGACAATACCTTTGTTTGTTCCTGAATACCCCATGTATTTTTCCTCCATGCTTAAATGTGGATTCACATTAGGGGATGATAAAAGCATTTGAAATTAAGCAGTTCCTGAGTTAACCACAGCATCTTCTTTCAATTAGGCCTTCCTAAATTATAATAATCCCTATTTTGAGATTATTCCACTATGTAAATGGAAGATTATAAGCAAGAATGCTGAGAAAACCCCTCTCCCCCACCCAATGAACAATTTAATCTCTGAATCTTTTCCTGTAACATCTTTCAACCTACTTGGATTCAGTTCTGCCTTTACCTCACTCAGTCTCACAAATGTTGCACACTGACGAAAGATTTCTGGGCACTGATTTTAAAACAGTTGGGTTTTGGTAAAATTTTTCAGTCCTCATCAACACCTGGGATTCAAAATTCAGTAGGACAAACTCTCAGAGCAAGATGTGTAATGAGTAGCTGGAGGATATGGTATGGGGCTCCCTAAGGACACTTTTGTTTTATCAGTATTTTCTGGAAAATGCTCACAACTGAATTTACCCTAAACAGAAAAAGGAGTTTACATGCAACACCACTGTGTGTCTGTTGAGGTTCAAGTCCAAGTGATAAAGGCAAAAATATTATTTATTAGAGATACTACTTGGTAGTCATGGCCTTTCAGAGCCCTGTGAAGGGGAATTATGGATATGAAAAAAGTCCTCAGGCTGGGAATTTCTTTAGCCCTTGCAGTACTTTGTGAAGATTCTCTTTCTCATGTGAAGAATTTAAAACAATGTTATAGTTTTGTAAATCTCTGCACCTGCACCTACTTCTCAGGGACTGTTGTGGTTTCAACCAGAAAAACATCCAGAAACAGATGTCTCAGAACTGGAGCAATCACCCCAAGGGCTGGGTGTCCGTGGGACCAATCATTTTATGCCATTCAACACACTTTCGCCTATTAACGTATGAAAGTTGTTCAATCTTCCATTAAATCTCTCTTACTTTGGACAAATTCATGGTAGCATGGACTCTGTCAACTTTACCTCCTTGGCAGCAACAGCGACAGGGAATAATGCTCTGCAGCATCTTGCATTTCTGCTTTGCCAATTTCTTTCTTTCCTGCATCCAAACAGCTTTTGTTGGAGCAGCTGTAGACTGGGGATCCCCTCTGCATCTCCTGAGCAGTGCACGTGGGGCTGGATGTGTTGGAGAGCGAGGTGCTGCCCTGCAGGAGAAAAAACACCGTGGATCCATGAAACTTGTTCGAGGTGAAGAGAGTTTCTCATGGAATCGGAGGGTGGCTGTGGGTGAGGAAGACTGCAGGAATCAGCACATGGGGAGGGGATGAGACTTGGAGAGTGATTTTTTACACGGGTAGTAGTGGTGGATAACAGGGAATGGTTTTAAACTGAAAGGGAAGGGATTTAGACTAGAGGTTAGGAGGAAATTCCTCCCTGGGAGGGTGGTGAGGCCCTGGCACAGGGTGCCCAGAGAAGCTGTGGCTGCCCCTGGATCCCTGGCAGTGTCCAAGGCCAGGCTGGATGGGGCATGGAGCAGCCTGGGACAGTGGAAGGTGTCCCTGCCCATGGCAGGGGGTGGGAGGTGAGACTGGATAATCTTTAAGGTCCTTCCAACCCAAACCATTCTGGGATTCTCTGACTCTGCTCTCTTCCAGGTGTCCTGCTGACCCAAGGACTGGCTGAGTATCCCTGGCATCAGCTGCAGAGGGACAGCAGGACATTTATCCCATCTTTCCAGGATTCCTGGAAAGACTCAGGTCACTTTGTGCACTCAGGGACACAAACAGCAATGAAATCATGAAACATTGCACATCATAAAACACCTCCTTCATCTTGTGCACAGCTCTGCTTCCGCAGCCATTGGCACTTTTTCTAAATATCTGTTTAATGTCAGCTTCATTTGTTTTAATTCACTCCAATATTCCAAACCAGCAGCAGCTGAAACACCTATTTCTGCAATTAGTGCAATCTTGCTCCTGCATGATAATCTTTCCTCCAGGCTGCTGCCAGCTCTGAGAAGTGCTCTTAGAGGAGAACTGGCTCTCAGTCGAGTTCAGGGTAACTGGAAGCGATGTTGATGCCTAAAGAGGCCAACCTAGAAACACAGAAAAAACAGGAGGAAGGGAATAAAGGTGGATATTTATTTGAAAGGCCTTCAGAGGCACACCCTGGGCAGGCCAAAGGCTGCACCCAAGATGGACCCCGAGTCACGAGTTCTTCACACTTTTATAGCTTTGCTCCATTTGCATCTCAACCCAATTTCACCAATTCAACTTTAGCTAATGATGGAATTTCCCCTCAGCTTGCCCCCCTTCTCAAGATGCTGGGTTACACATTTTGGGCCTAGGCCGGGCTGGGTGTCCTTGGAGAGCAGCCTGGAGAGGCTTTGTTCTGTCTGTCTCAGCATGAGAGAGCAGCAGCTCCCAGGCTGCAGGACACTGCAGAGTTACACACTGGGAATGCAGGATTTGAAAAATATAAAAATTAAAATCTAAGGCATCAATGTAACCTTCAGGAGCAAATACTGAAGGAAAAACACCACGTAATTTAATTTTCAGGTGGAGGGACAGACAGCAGAATTCCAGATTTCACCTTTTCTGCACTGAAATTCGAGGTCTGATGCACTCTTCAGTAATAAAAAGCTGTCTGTTCACCACAGGGCTTTTCTCTGTCACTGTGCCACAGTGACCTAATGCTTTTCTGGTGAATTCAGGAGCTATGCTCAAGTTCTTAATTGATCACACCAAACCTTTGTGTCTTTTCCAGACTGAGAACGCTGCTGGAGGAAACAGCTTGTGTATCCTGTAGGGAAGGACAATGGCTGCAGAGAAGGGTCTTCTCTGTGTTTTGTTTTGTGCCCCCAGCACCACTCTGACACTGATGTCTATACTGAAGGTCTGATGAGTGTGGATTGATTTATTGGGAAGCTCCCACAGTGACTTTGCCCATGGAACCATATCTCCCGCCCACGAGACTCCTTCCACAAGACTTGGTATCAGAAAGGGGGTTTGGTTTTATCAACCCCAGGCAGTGCAGAGCAGCACAAAACCAGCCCTGAAGAATCCAGCTTCACACCGAAAGAATTTGTGTCAGCTAAAACCCGGGTTCGTTTCACAGAGCTGAACGTGTGGCTGTGGTGCTCCCAGAAGAAATGATGTGCTTTTGTGTCACTGCAGCATCACCCCTGGCCTGCCTAGCCCTGGCCTGGTGACACATTTCATGGATTGCTCCCATCCCCTCTCTCCCAGTGTGAGCTTTGCTGATTCGAATTTGGAGTTATCAGAAAGTCATAAATAAACCTCAGTAACCTCGTGTCAGTCCAACGCCAGCAGCCAGACCACACTGGTGGTCCCAGTGCTCTGGAGGAGCTCTGGCACCAGGAGAGGGCACCAGAAGCCCTGACTCTCTCCCAGTGTGGCCCAGGGCTGGAATAGGGGTGGAATTTCCTACAATCCAACCATTTCTCTTCCTTCGTTCCCGTGTCCAGCGATACCTCATGCTCTGACTTGGGGCTTTACCTACGAGAGCTTGCAGCATCCTGAGTGAGTTAAATTTTCCTACAGGCATCACTCAGTGGACAAATATTCCTCCAGAGGCTGCCATTCCAGGCTGGCATTATCCAGTGCCCTGATCAGCAGCTTGAGCAGGGAGCTGAAGATCTCCTCGGGAGGAGGAGGGACCTGCAGACAATCTCGCTCCTGCCACAAAGGTGGGAGCTTCATCAGGGAAGCAGCATCGGGGAATTTGCCTCTCCTCTTTTCTCCTGTGGAGACTCTGTGAATTGGCTCATGATGGTTTTGTTCTCTGCTTAAACCTTGCCATCTGATTTACAGCCTTTGAAGAGTCTGAGGCAAACTGTGCAGCTGAATAAAGAGGGAGGGAGCAGCGAGCGAACCAAGGGTGCTCCAGGGGAAGCAGAGAGGAGCTGCTCCATGGATGGAGTGCAGAGAAGGTGGGATAGAAAGCCCCCAGAGAGATTAATCATCTCTTTTGCCCTTTTTGCAATCAGCCACATTTCCCTGGCCTGCTCACACGAGTCCATGTGTCTGCCAGCTGCCTCTTGCAAGTTCTCTCTGAAAGAAGTCATTGAGCTTCTCTGAGAAAGCTGCCTTGGCTCACGGGCTCAGGACGTCAGACTGACTCCACACGGGGCTGGAGCTCCAAAAAAACCAGTCTGATTTGCCAAGCAAGGAACTGGAAGCAGAGGTTTGGAGGATGCACGTTATCCCAGATGAAATAACACTCTTGGAATTATTATCTCCAGACTTAGAGCACTGAGAGTTGCTGGATTTGCTCAGGTGTCCTTCTCCAAATCACCACTGCCATCCTGGCACGGGTTTATAGCTTCAGGTCTTTGATCCTGCCACTTCAGGAAATGAATGAAGCGAAATTTAGGAAAATGAAACGAAATTTAAGAAAATGAAATGAGCTGGAGAAGCACAAGGAATGTCCTAACAAAATGTGCACCAGGTGAAATTGTCTCTGGGTGTAATGAGGCTTCTCCTCAGGCACAAGCTCTGGCATTCCCCAGGGTGATGCTGCCCGTGCCCACAGGTGGAGGCAGAAATTCCACCAGCAGGCTTTCCTCTGGGTATGGCCATCCTAGGAATGCCTCTGTGATCGTGCTTTTGGCTCTCTGTGCTTATTTAATGCATCTCTAAAATAACATCCTCATCTTTATTCAGCTTTGAAGCTGCACAGAGGGATTCCCTGTCTACCTGCCCTCCTCGCACATCCAGGATTCAGGAGCTCAGCAGCCCTTGGACAGCCTGTTTCCATAACAACAGAGGAGAAATAACCTGAGAAGCACTCGGTAGCTGCATGCAGGGCTGGTTGGGGTGGCCTCCAGAGGGGCATCAGGCCTCCTGAACCCCCCCAGGCTGGGAGGAGACCCCAGGGAATTCCCTTCAGCCCCTCCTCCCACCTCCCTTGAGGGAAACTTAAATTCTCTTGTGGTGGGAACGGGAGTGAGCAGCTCAGCTCTGACCCTCACACGAGGGACTGATGCCTTTCAGCTCTATCAGTTAATTTTTGTCCATTTTTTGCTGTGCATCCTCTTTTCCCCTCTCTCCGAGGGCAATGACAGACTCAGTCCCCCTGTGCAGAGTCTCCAGGCACCCCCTGATCCCTGGGGACCCCGAGCTGTGTTTGAGGAGCACCCAGGAGGTGTCTGGGAGCCCCGAGGATGAGCTTCCCTGGCCAGTGAGCCCATGGGCACCATGGAATCACAGAACAGAATCCCAGATGGTGAAAAAAAACCCTCTAGTCCATAAAATACAGTTGTATTGCCAACATTCCCCATTTCCCTGTCATTGTTTGTACCAGCCTCTGTCTGATTTCTGTATTTTTGGATCTTGTCTCAGGAGTGAGCACACAGCCCACATAACGCTGAACCCATGGTCATTACTGCAACAGAAATAATAATAAATTATTCTGCAAGCAAAACAAATCCTGTGCAAATTGGGAGAGCAGAGATGCCTCTCCAGCAGCTCTAATTTAAGCCAGTTTGGTGTTTTTCTCCTGGCTCAGAAGAGACTTGTTCATTTAATGAGCAGGGGTCTCATTCTGATCAATTTGTCCCAGTTTCACAGGGGTATCACTCCCCTGCTCAGCAGCATCACTCCTGATTTATCCCAGCACTCAAAACATGTTCCTCTCTTACTCAGCTGTCTTTTTTTATTAATTCCAGCTTGTCTTTGCCCTTTCTGGCATCCATAACTCCAGAGGCACAAGTGAGAGCACTCACTCAGCACAGGTGAAAAGGCACATGCCAATTAAATCCTGGTAATTCATGGTCGTTCCCAGCCCAGAGAGAGCCCCTGGTGTGGGATCAACCCATTTATCCTCTCCTTGGGTCACACCCCAAGCCAATAACCCCATCAGCATAAACACCCTTAAGCTTCCTTATCCCCCTCATCACAGTTTAAGCCATATTTTACTTTCTCTTGCCTTTTGCAAGCTGAACTTGCAATTTCTGCATTGCCTGGCCCCACTTATCCCACCGACTTTGCAGTCACCCCACAGAGTGAATGGAAATCTCTGGCTTCCTCCTTTTCCACCCAATTACCTCATTTTCTTTGCAGGATCAAAGCAGATTTTCTGGGAGACACATAAGAAAAGTTTCCCTGGGCATGAGGGGTAACTAATGCTTAGGACAAATAATTAATTATTCATCCTGAAGGATAAATGCTTGCCATGAAACCATAGGGAAAATGTTGTATTTCACCTATTGTCTTGTCATGCTCAGCTTGTAATGAGCTAATACACAACGTATTTTAAAGAGACAACATAATTCCTGTCTAAGACTATTCAATTTTGAGCTACATTGGTCAATTAATATGTTAGGAACCATCAGAGGTGCCCCCAGGGGTTATTGTGGCTTTATTATTTAAACAGTATTTAAACCCAGCCTTGGCTGAGTGGTCTATGACCACATCTAGGCCTGGCTTAAAAGAGGCTTTGTCAGCACAGGGCTTGTCACAGTCCTCAAACCTCTCTCTGGAGATCCACAGCCATAAATCTGCTGCAGCTCGCTCAGTGTTTTAAGTCCAAACAGCACCTTTTAATGAGAAAACATGAGTCAAAACACCGAGGTATAAGTATTTCTCACTGGTTTTTGTTCTTTTTTTTTTTTTTCCCAGTATACGAATCACTCGCAGCATTCACACCTCCAGCCATTGCTTTGAATATTTAAGGGTTTTTTTGTTTTTTTAATTTGAAGACTTTTTTTTTGTTTTTTAATTTTATTCTCTCTCCAGATGCTCATGACAAACACAACTCCCTGCCCCATTTTACGTTTCAATGGGGAACATTAAAAGTGCTCGAGTGTTTCAGGTAAGTCAACGCTGTCTTCTCTTTAAATACACAATCTGCTTGGAAATTGGTGTGAATTTCTAACTGTTTAGAGGTTTTTAACTGGCACTGCTAATATTTAATTAAAATTTAAGTACTCTTAAACAGCAAATCATTCTCTTGTGCATTTCTTGTGCCATCAACACGTCACCTTTGGACACGCGGTGACACCTTTGCAGGCCCTGATAAAATGTCACCTAAGGGTGGCCCAGTGACCCATCTGGGGTGGATTTACACCTCCAGCCTGGCACCAGAAGGAGCTGAAACACCCCCAAATTTTGCCGACTCATTGGTCTTTCAGCTCCTTGTGTCGAGGGCTCGGAGCTGTGCCAGAGAGCAGAGCGGTGACAGGAGAAATTAAATTCCAGCGCGTCCCTCTGCCCATCTGGAAACAGCAATTCAGGCTGTTTCCCGTTGACCTCACAAGATTAATTGGCACTTGATAGCCTTTATATTCTAATTTTCCACCTAAGGGCCCTGTTGTGCTTCAGCTGCTGGGCCTGCAGAAAGGCATCTTGGTGTGGAATTAAAACTCGTGTGAGTGAAACAATTCCCATCTGCTTATTTTGAAGTTTTATTTTGTCCTTTCATCCCTGATTGCTCCAGCTTTGGACAGACAGGTTAGCTTATAAGGATTTCCTATTTTTGTGGTTTGTGTCAGGGGTTTTTTGGCTTTACTTTTGCTGCAGCTGCATTATTTAACATCCTTCTCTTTATTTTCAGTCAGTTCCATCACTTGGCAGTAAGGGTGGAGGACAAATTAGTTTTCAAGGAATATATAAGATTACATCACTGACTATTGCAAGAAAGAAATTACAGTCCCTTAGTCCCTTACAAATTAGGAGATAATTAACAAGTGAATGCTGCAACTATTAGATTGAGATAAGATGAAGTCAGGTAGAAAAGTCAGAAAAAAGTAAAATTCGGAACAGTTTTTTGGTTTATTTATAATTTGAAAGAAAATGGTAACTTCACCCTTCCTGCTCCCCCTACCAAGAAAATCTGTAAGGCTTTCAATGTATTTTGGAAGGCACAGGGAAGGAAACTCATTCTAGCAAAGGTAAGAGAAATATCAACAGTTGGAGTGTTCAGAGCTTTACAGAGGATTGAATATCTCTGTCTGGGAACAATTCCTTTTAGAAAAGTTCCTTTGGTGCACTGGTGATTTCTGTCATCCTGGGAAAATGATGCCTGGCTTGCATTCCTGCCCAGAGGTTGGGTGTTGGCATGGGGATTTCTTTCTGTGCTGCTTCTCTGAGGGATGTGTGCGACTCCTCGAGGGTGGAATATCTGCAGGGCTGTGCCATGGAGCTCTGAAGGACCTGGTTCTGTCAGCAGGCAGAGAATGCTCTGCAGAGAAACTTATACCCAAATAAAAAAACCAGGAATATTCCTGATTTCCTATGGAAGCTCAAACCGCCCTCCCACAAATTCTGTAACAAAGGCGAGGCCCGGTTTATACCCAAATGGAGATGTATCAGTTCTGCCATTTTTCAGTCATTACCCATTTGTGTTACACGTGCATTTAGCTCCCAAAGGAGGCAGGACACACTCAAAATGTTCTTTTTGTTGTGCATTTCACTGCTTCAGTGTGTTCTGCAGAGCCAGAGAAACTCCTGTGAGCCCAGCCCTGCAGGAAAGGCAGGTGGCAGAAAGACTGAGAAAGTTTCACCAAAGCTGAAATTTGGGAGCTGTTAGAGGTGATGGAGACACTTAGAAAAGCATCCAGGATGAATTTCCAGCTGATGGAGAGTGTCAGAGTCAGATGAACATCAAGGAGCTGGAATTCAGCTCAGCTTGGACTCCATGGTAACCCTAAATCATTAAATCCGTGTGTACCTCAGCACACCTGCAGGAGCCTAAACACAGGTGGATCTGACTGGGTTTTTTCCCTGGTTTTGCTTCCCCTCCCTGCTGGAATTACTCAAACAAGGATGCATTTGTAGGATGACATCTATCTACTCGTGCTGTTGATTTCTGAGGGAGCAAATTACCTCCCTGAGGAAATTTTGAAGCCCTCAAGCAGGACGTGGCTGTTGTAACGGGATTTTTCCTGCTCCAGCCCAGAGCTGGACGATGCAGCAGGAATAAGATTTGGAGTTTGCTACAGCTGCAGCCACTTCAGAGTCAGACAGATCTCAAAACCAGTTTCCTTTTGCTGACAGGGCTTGGATTAATGGGTTTCTTTTGAGGTCACCTTTGTGCATCCTTGGCTCATTCCAGGCCTGTCTTGGCCTGGATCTTGTGCTGAGTTGGGCTTTTGCCACTGCTGGGCATCAGCCTTTGTGATCAAGTGACAGGAACTTCTTTTATTCTATATCCCTGACTCAATCTTTTTTATTGAGCTAAAAAGTATTTTTAGGAAAAATCTCTTGGTTCCTAATGTCCCATCACAAATGATTTACCACAACTAAGAAAATTTTGCTAAAGGGTTAATTCAACTCCCGGCTTAGAAAAAAAAAATCACAAAATACAAAAGCAACAGAGACTTTTTACATGTATTTCATATTCTCTGCTCATTCAGTGATGGATTTTGTAGCCCTCAAACAGATCAGGTTAAACCTGTGGCTTTTAAATCCCTCTCAGACTCGCCCCACTCAGAGTGTGGGATCTCCGTAGGGATCCCTATCCCATGACTTGCATTCCTTGTCCTTGCTCCATCCCATTGCATTTTCTGGATGCTCTGGAAGAATCTCCTGCTTGCTCACAGCCACTTTAAGGGGTTAAAGTCACCCTGCACCACCTCATTCACTCTTAGGTTTGATCTGAAAGTTTTGGAAGTATTCATCATTTTAATTTAGATACTGAAAAAAATTGCTACGTATCGACTACACAGTCTACTGAAAATATTACTGTATATTATCATTCTTTACAAATATAATTCTGAATATTTGGGTAATCCCCAGCACTTCAAGTCCTTACTTTCATTCTTGCAAGAATATAATTTTTCACCCACACTCATCGTCTTGCCTTAGTGAAAACATCTCCAGTATTTACTCAGTGATTCTTATTTTAATAAAATTTCTTGAGTTTCCATAAAGTGAATTTATATATATGCATAAAAGGTTGAAGGGTTTGCTTTTTTAACAGTGTTTTCCCAATTATTCTATTTGATATTCCCATTACAAGTTTGTTTTTCTCATTGAATGTCTTGTCTGAAGGACACTGAAGAGGGATAAATCATTTATGTGCTCTGTTACGTGAGAATTGCCAGTATTTTTAAAAGAAGCCTCATGTTGTTGGTCAAGCTATCACTTCCCTGCTTGCATAACAATTTTATACAACTGCTCATAGCCTGACTGTGCAAAAAAAATTGCTTTAATATCGAGTTATTTGTATGCTGTTTTTTTCCCTAAGCCCTCTAGACTTCTATAACTTTGTCTGTCTGGTGGAATTTAAAAGCAGCCTGAGATGTAATTGGAAAATGTGTATCATAGCTTGTAGTATTTAGAGGCAAACAGTCTGGGCTGAAATTGCTGATGCAGGTGGCCTATGGAACACCCTGCAAGCCACCAACCCCATTAAATCGCTGAAGGAACACAGGGAGCACCAACTGCTTCAGCAAAACCTCATCTATCGTTTGGGGGGGCTTTATGTGGATTTTAATGCAGGTTGTTGTAATAAAATCAACTCCATGGATGTAAAAAATGGGGAATACAAATGACAGCATTAGCCAAGACCACTGTTTGTCCCTGTCTTAGGAGATCTGGGCTATTTCTTCTTCTCTCATGAAAAGCAGATGAAGCCCAAGGCAATCATCCTGCTCACACTTTGGGAGGGGTCCCTGGTAATTCTGGTTTAGCTGTTTGTGTTCAGAACTGTGACTGCTCGGTTTCAAGGGTAGCTACAACAGTTCTGTAAATGTTTGTTGTTATTACAATGCAAACGGGTTGGATTCTCAGCTCAAAATGTGCACAGACCATTTCTTTACAATCCTGGATTTTATTTTTTGTGTTATATCAGTGTAGGGTTTTTGCAGTAGAAACTTTGTGGAATTTATGTCACTTGACCTTGACAGGAAGAAAAAAAAAATATCCACAAAGCATTTTATTCAGCAGTTGGTGAGCAATAGGTCTCATCTACATCACTGGAAAAACACGACAGTGCTCATGGATTATCCAGGCAAAGGCTCCATTCTCCACATCCCACCTCCACACTGGGCAGGGATCACAACTGCGAGGACCTTGGCGCTGAGGTTTTGTCCAGTGAGTAGCAGCTTTTGTTCAGGAATAGGAAATCTTTATTCCTGGGCCCCTTTAATCTCTTCCACAAACGAATGAGATCGATGCCATTGTCCTGACGTGAGTCACGATTCCATTTCTCTAAATTTTGCAGCTTCCTCCTCCTGGGCTTTGTGCCAGTTCTGGCAGAGACCAAAGATGCATTTTCAGACAGCTGTTTTTGTGAGGTGCACTGGCTTTCCCTCACAAATGTCCTTGTTCCTCTGCCTGGCAGAGCACTGGAGAGGGGCTGCTCCTCCATCCTTCCCTGGGAGGGTGCGGAGGCCCTGGCACAGAGTGCCCAGAGAAGCTGGGGCTGCCCCTGGATCCCTGGCAGTGCCCAAGGCCAGGTTGGATGGGGCTTGGAGCAGCCTGGGACAGTGGAAGGTGTCCCTGCCCATGGCAGCGGGTGCAAACAGATGATTTTTAGGTCCCTCCCAACCCAAATAATTCCGTGATTCCATGAGCACATCACAGCACAAAGGTATTAAATCTGAAGGGGAAAATTTAGGATAGAAAGTTGCACGAAAGCTGGTTTGGAAGGATAGAGAAGTAAGACAACAATCCAGACACACGACGGGGCTCTGAAGGTGAAAGAGAGGATATAAATAGCTCTGAGAAAGAAAATGCAAAACCATCCCTCTCGCCTTGGCTGCTGCTTTATCATGGACATGACATCCCCCTGCCACAGCAAACCCCCTGGCACACTGTGCCCAGGGACAGCCCAGTGCCTCTCCTTTCCCTCCTAACACAGCCATTCCTCAATATTCCACATTTAAAACACAGGCCAGGCTGGACACTGGGGCTTGGAGCAGCCTGGGACAGTGGAAGGTGTCCCTGCCATGGCAGGGTGGGAATGAGATGATCTTTAAGACCCTTTTAACACAAAACATTCTGGGATTCTGTGGAAAATCAGGAATACTCTGTCATGGCACCACTGGAGCTCAAACCACCCTGCCACAAATTCCGTAACAAAGGTGAGGCCCAGTTTTGCCCCAGCTTGGGTCCAGGGAATCCTCAATTATTTTCTGCTGGATGAAGTGTTGTCCAGAGCTCAGTCTGTCTGTCCTGGAGCAGAGTATGAACTTGTGTGGAGCTTTCTGGTCCAGTTGGGAATTAAACCTAAATCCCCATCTCCAGGCTGAGCTCTCTCATCTCCTGCTGTGCCTGTTTTTCAAGGGAAAGAGACCACGACCTCCTTTTTTGATGGAAACATATGGAAATACGTGGTTGGCCATAGGATACACGACTCAGCCCACTCTGTGAACTGTTTTCCATCCTGATCTTTGGATCTGAACCTGTGGATGAACCCCCTTCCCTAACTAATCTTTCAGATGCACTGTGACATTTGTGCTCTTAAGTGTTGTGAGGTTGTTTGGCCTTTTTGGATTTATTTGTTTTCAACCTCGACCTTGCTGCTTTCTCTCAAAAGGACTGCAGGAAACTAACCGGAAAATAAGAACCAAATATTTCCCTGAATTCGAGCCTAAATCTCGTCATGTTTGCACAGCAGACAGGCAGCTCACTGTATTTTGGTGTCAGATTTGTTATTACGGATTAGATCAATTGTCTGGCTGCAGGAGCAACCCCCGCCTTGTAATGCACTTAGTCAGTTGTGAAATCATGGACTCGGTGGTGGGAAAAACAGAAAATTCTCCATAACCCCTCCAAGCAATCAATTTATGCCCTGAAGCATGAGATTTGATTACCATTGTTATTATCTTAGCTTGCATAGTTACAAATGTTATTAGCAGTCATAAAATTATCCAGCCTTAACAAAAATCAGATTAAGGAAAAAATCCCAACATTTCACTCCAGGTCCTTCAAAGCCTGAATTTCTGGGATTGCTTCGAACTGTGAAAAGTGGTAGTTCCTTTAATTCACTTTAAATTTGCTGTCCTTTGATCACATGGATTTCTCCTGGACTCTCATTAGGAAGGGATAGATGAGCGTTTTCTGGCACGTCTGGAGTTTCTCTCTGGTGAAGACCCATCCAACTTTCAGCATTTCAAAGCCGAGCGTTGATGAGGTGCGCTCAGATCCGTGTTTAATAAACCAGCAGCAGGATGTGCATCACCCCCTCTCTCTCATCTGTGTTTTTCCCTTTATGATTCAAATCTTTTCCTGTGAACTCCAAGCTCCTAAATCAGCTCAGGGCTTCTCAAGCTGCATCTCACCCGGTATAACTTAAATACTCTAAAAATTCCAAAGTTAAGGAAAATACTGCAAAATGTTGCAGCATTTGAAAATTTAGATGGCATCATGTCAATTATTTTAGCCACCTAATTTGTCCAGGACCAAAACAGATTCCCGCAAGCTTATCCTATCTTTTAAAAAAGTCAATATAATTTGATTTTGTGGTTCTCGATATTCAAATACGTTGCCATTTTTGCATATCTACCTATTCAGAAAATTTCAGCATCTTTATTAACGAGCTCTGCTGATGGGATATGTGCTGGCAATTACAAGCAAATTAATTTTCTCCACAGAAAGTCTGGCCAATCTGTTCTTTTGTCCTGAGTATTTCATGTGTCTTAAACGGCATTTAGAGTAGGATTGGGAATCTTCTGAGCCTGCTACCAGACTCGAACTGGGTTTAAAATGGTGGGTGTGTCTTGAGGGAGAACATTCAGGGAATCAGGTAACAAGTTACAGTTGGGGTTGGCAGAACACACCCTCTGTTCCTTCTCATTCCTTCAGACAATGCCTGAGATAAATATTCTGAGGGGGTTTTCTCACACTTGATTTCAGACAATATTTTGCTTTTAACGTGTACTTTAAATATGTGATCAGTACCAGCCTAGAGAGAATTAATTTTCCCCAGTGTTTCCTGCAGTGTTGCTCTCATTCTCACATCAAGCAAGAGGGTCTGATGAAAAGGCTCCTTGATTTTCAGCAGGAAATCCCAAAATAAAGAGCAGTTTTGTGAGACAAGGAGAGGACCACACTGAGCTTCTCTGTCTTTATTTTTGTTTGGTGCAGACTTAAGTGCGACGACATTTGCCCCATTTTTGGGGGCAAATGAAATGATTTCAGCTTTGGTGAAACTGCTTTCTCAGTCCTTCACATTCCATTGCCCAGTGAAATGTGAGGCACGATGGGTTATGTCTATTTACACTTTACTCAAGGCAAACCCAATTCTCAAATAGGTTTATTTAGTGCCACGTTGTTGTTATTATTATTATTAACAGGAACACATTTTATTTTGCAAGCGTGGAGCAGCCCTGGGTAAGCTGCTGCATTGTGGCTTTTCCATCAGCTGGCTTCCTAGTGGGAGGAAAACGCTGTGCACGATTCTGTGTGAAAAATTAAAACCATTAATGCTTTCCATGGCCCGAAACCGGAACGTGGGAGAAGACCTCGGGAAAATCAAATTGACAGAGAGGATCTAAGAGTTGGAGCAGCTAAGCAGGGAAGTGAAGGTCTAAGGGGTGGCTGCATTCTGCAAGCCCAGCTGCCCTCTGTGGCACGGAGATGTGGGGATGTGGGGATGGGCAGCCTGGGAAGTTGGCTTTGGCAGCAGCCCTGCCTCAAGCACTGTCTGGAGGTAATTAAATTGGTGTCTCTCTTCTTTCTGTCAGAGCCCTGCAAAAATCAACCTGGAAACTCCTGGAGCTGCTGAGGCATCCTGGGAGCAGCTCAGTATTGGCTGGGGACGGTGGGAATCGCTGTCCCCGTTTTTCATCCTCCTGGCAAGGGCAGGAGGGGCAATGCCAGCTCTCCCTGGCTCTCCCTGGCTTTTCCAGCTCTCTTATCTCTGCTCCCAGACACGCAGCTTCCCACCCTCGGCGCTTCCAGTGATTGCCAAGGCTCCAGCGAATCTCCAGTCACCTCTGGATCGGAGTGGATCTCGTTGGTACTGCATCAAATGGCTTTTCAATCCCCGGGCAGCCCTCAGAAATTCCTCTGGAGCTGCCTCCTTGTCCATTTATTCCTGAGTTTCCGCTCACAGGGCACAGGCCTGTTGCTTAGCTGTTGGTTGCTTTGGGGAGCAATGTGCTGTAAATATAACATTTTACTGTCTTCAGATGGAACAGGGACTCAATTCAGGATCTAGCGTGGAGAGCAGGATTCAAAGGGAGGATCCCCAGTCCTCTGTGCTCTGGCCTGGGTGTTTGCCACACAGAGATCTGCCCAACTTCAGAGCTTCCTCAGCAGCTTTCCATGCTTTGCTCCGTGCATTTATATTGGTGCAAGTTCACTTACGCATAGTTTAATATAAAAATTCTATCTAAGGATTGCCTTACTTTGCATGACTGCAAACTTGCCATTGTTTTCACTGCTTTGCATTTACTTAACAAATATATTAAACTATTCTGCCCTTTTCCCTTCTAGTTTTCAGATCTTTTTTACTGCCATCTTTATAATGTCTTTCCTTAAATTTAATTATTTACTTCCCATGCAAAAGGCAAGCTCACCTACTCAAATCTGCTCGAGATAAACAACACCAGTCGGCCAGCACATCCACAAATTCCGATTGCCACTGTCCCAAAAATCTTTAACCCAAATGCTAATAATCCCTGGGAGTGCCACTGTGATTCGGTAGGGTGGGTTTATGGTTTAATGTCCGTGAATGCTACTTTGTGATTATTGTTCACTGCATTAGGCAAGGCTCAGAGAAAAGAAAAACACCCAAAGGTCAGCAGCGAGACAGAAACGTCTGAGGAGTCTGAGCCCTCATGAAAATGATTATGTCTGACCTTCCCCACCTCTCGGGATGGAGTGCTTAAGACAATGACTGGCAGATTTGTGACGAGTGTCTTCACCAATCACTTAAAAATTTAGCCCATTCCACGCAGGGCTCAGGGAATGAAGCGCCCAGGCAGAGTCCGGGCGCTCAAGTGCACACGTGAACCTGGGCTGGGCTTGTGGTCATGGACAGCACACGCACCAAAAATTACACAGGGGGGCATGTGCAAAACAAAACGAGGAAAAGAGGATTTTCCGAGGTTTGGTGTTGGGATGGTTGGGTACATGGGGGTTTAGCGGGGGTGAGGGGGGACGAGCTAAACCCAGTTGGGGTTTTCTTAGTCTCCATCCTTTCCTCTGGAAAGCAGCGACACTTCTACACCCGAGAGAGGGGTGAGACCAGGCAGGGACCGTCCCTTCCCCGGCAGCGCCTCCCTCCTCCCTGCCCGCATTTTGGCGGAGCCCCTCCACGCCGAAGTGAGCGCATCCCGGGGTGCCGCGGGGGGCAGCGCCCTCAGTCCGGCCATTCCTTTATCCTCCTCCCACCCTGCTGCTGGGCTGGCCGGCACTGCGAACCCTCCCGGGCACCTGCCCCGGCTGCGGGACAGCCCCCAGGCTGGGGGCGGGCAGGGCTCCCCTCTCTCCATCCTCCCTCCCTCCCTCCCTCCGCGCCTCCCTCCGCAGGTGCCGCCCGGAGCAGCGGGGGCGGAGGCGCCGCTGGCAGCCGGCTCCGGCCGGGGGGATTCGGATCGGGCAGGTGGGACCCGGAGCGGGGCCGGGACCGGGGCGGGGGTGGCTGTGCCCCGGGGGAGGCTGCGGGGAGCGCGGGGGCTCGTTGCCATGGCTCCCTGCAAGCTCCGCCGGAGGAGATAGCGATGCCAGTCACGGAGGGACCCTCTCCCTCCTCGTGGGTGTGGAGCGGGGCTGGCTTTGGGGTGGTTGCGTTGGGTTTTTTCTCTNCCCCCTCCGCCCGCCCGGGCTCAAGGTACGGGGGGCACCGGGGAGGGTCCGGGGGTGCCCGGCCGCGGGGCTGCCCCGGCTCGCCCTGCCCGGCTCCCAGAGCGCTCTTTAATTATTATCGCTCTCATTTAAAACTGCTTTTCCTGCTCCCGGCACCGCACCTGGTCCCGCTGCGCCCTGCGGAGCGATGAGGAAGCGGA
>VWZT01010403.1:139563-157061 GCA_013397055.1 Pachycephala philippinensis | reverse complement strand
CCCAAACCAAATAAATCCTTCTCTCAATGGCTCATTAAAAAATTAGGAAATTCTGGTTCACCAGTTTCTGGCCCTCACTTAGGCTGAGCATCTGCTGTCAGTGGAGTCTGGCTTGCAGAGGAACTACAAGTCTTGATCATGTGACATTAAAATAAGAGGCACAAGATAGGACACCGAGATTTGCAGAAGGTAATTTCTTTAGAAATACTGCCCAGTGTATGTGAAATTACCATTAAATATCTTCAGCAAAAAAACACCTGCCAGCAATCAAGAAGCTGAAGTTTTGCCATATGCAGCGCACAGCTTGGAAACCAATTTGTTTCTAAACTCTTCCTGTTTATTATTGATTTTTATCAAAATAGGGACGGGATGAATCTTGAATATGAGGCTGAAATAAAGAGGCTGTATGTACTTCAGCAATATACATTTAACTCAGTGAGTGTAATTATTGTGGCCATTTAGTATGAGTAACTTCAGTAATTAAACTTCATGAATGAAAATATAACAATCCACTTCTTTACCCCAAGAAAGCCCACAGATAAGCCTTCATTGAAATGAAAGATTACATTATTCACAGCTTGGATGTGTACCTCGAGTGGCTTGGACTGGAGCCACCTTGTTTGCCAATAAAAATATACTTTATCACTTCTGTTTGGGAGAAAAAAAAAAATGGAACAAAAAGGTATCTATTCTTTACATAAAACGATGTTGGGGACAGTTGCTTCTGTGATAAGAAAGAATCTGCTCCTTTCCCCAGTGGGAGAGGACAGGGACTACTTTAAACACTACTAATTAGTTCAGTTTATCTTGCACGCATTACAGCGCTGTAGTTAGTTAATTATAGCTTTTCCCATTAGCAGTATGTTAAGAATAATGAATTACATATCACACAGATCAAAAGAACATCTACAAAGTTTATCTTAGAGGAAAGAAAGTGTTATTGTGTGTCAGGAAGTCCCCCTGGCTTTTCCAAGGCACAGATTTTGTTGGAATTCCTGAGCTGGTGCTTCAGAGCCCGATGAATGACTTGAATTGATCACAAACAAGTGACACTGGAGCTCTGGGTTGCTTAGCAACTCACCAAGATGCCACAATTTCTTTTGGTATATTTGTCCAGTAAAGTAGAAATTCGGTTTTGTTACATATCATGGGTTCTTTGCTAGCACAAAGCCCACCCTATAACAACCCTGAATCGTGGAGAATGAAAACTGATGTCCCAGCACAGAGTGTGGGAGCAGCACGGGGATGGAAACCGAGCAGGAATCTTGTAACCATGTTCTGGTGGGGACGTGCACAGTGTTTTGTAACAAATTTCAATTGTCCTTTCTCGGGTAGACTCCTAAAAACCCCAAATCTTTAGTGGGACAAGCTCTAACAATGAGATTCATCTACCAGGTGCTGCTTGAACAGTTCCCCTGGTGCTGGGGTGAGCTGTGAGATCCTGCAGGGTCTGTGGGGTTCCCGTGTGCTCCACTTTGGAATGGAACCTGGAAAGTGGGGTTTGACTCTGGTCTGAATTATCCCACGGCCCACAAGGTTGGGGAGTTCTCTGGGTTGTCCTCACAGCAGGCTCTGGGTCCTTAAATCTATTTTGTGCGAGGGAATAACAGGTTTAGTACTGGAAGAGCAGAAGGAAGATAAATGTTATTGTGGTTATATACTTGAAATACCAACACTGCCTTCAATGAATTACATTTTTGTTGGTGAGCTCTTTCTGTTACTCCACCGGTGCTGCACCTTCTGGAGGGCACCTTGGAAGGGAATCCTGCATGGTCCCATCCCCACTCTGTGCTTTTGCTGAGGTTATGGGGACAGGGCACCAACAGGATGGGTTTGGGCTGGACCTGAGCTGGGGTATCTGTTCCAGGAGCTCACTCTGAGCACTTCAGCTGCTGCTTTTCATCCGTGGCCTCCTGACTGGAGCTGGAGCAAAGCTTTGCAGTGTGTGTGGGTGGACCTGGGCTCCCCAGCACTGGTCTGCTCAACTTCTCTCCAACCTTCTGAGCTCTGCTCTCTGCTCGTACAGACAAATCCTCTTCCTGCTGAAACTGTGCCTGGGAAAAGCCTGCTGGGGCTGGGAGAACTGCAGGGTGTCATGGCATTCATTCTACTTAAACAGCAGTAGCATTCTGGAAGATTTCTTCTCTCTGGATGAGAGAAGGGAATCCAGGTATTTCTCTTTCTAGAACTTGAGTATTGAATAACTTACTGTGTATGGGAGTAGAGGGGATGTTGTAGCAGTGCCCACAGGAACTGCTAAGACCACACTGAACCAAATCCCAGCTCGTTGTCGGTATTCCTAGGCTAAGATTATTATATTCATAATCTGTACTTGTAATTAATTGCCTTTCTAGGCTCAGACAGACTTAGGTGAAGATTAAGGTACCTGTGATCTTGGCTGACTTTGTTGTGGGTTGTTTTTTTCCCCTGTTGTTTTTGTGTAACAAAGTCAGTGCTCAAAACTCAAGGTGGTTGTATTTAGCTTCTTTTTTTCCCTAGCTGTCTGTTTTATTCATTGATTTCTGGAAGGGCATTTGCATTCCCAGATGCTGATTAGTGATTGCCTGTGCACAATAAACAGATGAAGGTGCTTGGTGATATTTGGTGCCTCGGGTTTCTCCTGCCAGCGTGTCCAGGCACCCTGCATGAAGCACACAGCGTGTGATGGCTGTGGTTGTGTTATTTTCTGGGGTTTCAGCACTCCCTGGCAGATGTCTCCTTCTTCCTTCATTGCACCTGGATGTATAAAAACCAAAAAAAATGTAGATGGAGAACAGTTTATCATTAAAAGTAGTGTTTGTTGTTACAGCTTAACTAGTTTGTGGTTTTCAGTGTGATTTCCAGGTGTAGATCCTGTTCCATGAAAGAAGGACAAAAATTATGTTGCTTTCTTCATTAGGGCTTTGCAGTCTTCGTATTTTCCTTTGACCCTTGCTAGCTCTCTCATTTTTCCATTTATGAAGAAAATGACCAACTTCAGGGGGTTTTCTCCATTTGTTTGGTTTTTTCTGTTGCAACAGGACAGAGCTAAATCAGAGGTGTGGTGGGGATGTGACTGGGGTTAAGGGAGGATGAAGGAGAGCTTGGGGAGGACAGGGACGAGCCTGCTTGGATCCATCCCCATTTTGCTCCTGTTCTGTGGCACAGCAGAATGGAGGTGTGTGGATGCTGGCCTGAGCACCTGGGGGAGGAAACACAGCCTGGGCAGGGCTGATTGTGTGAGAGTGCAGCTTTTGGGGATGTTTTTAGCAGCTGGTTCCCAGTCTGGCTGTGAGAGCTGGGCTCCAGCCGAGCTCCAGACAGGTGACCTCAAACAGCCACTGTCCCTGTGCCAAAACCAGAGCTTCCCCAGTGTCCCTGCTGAATCCTGCCCGTGTTTGCAGTCGGGGAGGTGTGGGCAGGGGGCACCTGCCACGGTATTTATCCTCAGGGCAGCACCCAGGGGCCTCTGCATTGCTCTGGGAGTGCTCTGGCCCTGTATTGCTGTCCCCTGCCTGGTGATGCTGCTGCTGCACTCCCTGCCTCCACCTCCTCCTCCTCCTCCTCCTCATGAGAGCCTCAAAGACAGCACCTGGGCTGTGCATTTCTGGTTTTGAGAGGGCTGTAACTTTAAAGGTGGGATGAACCCACGTGAAGGAGCTCTGATGGCTGGGGAGTCTCTGTGCCCTCCTGGAGAATAGGAAGTGTCACTACAAACAAGGCAAGCAGTGACAGCACAAGGCTCCAGTCCCAGAGAACTCTAAATATTCCGCTGAGCCAAAGCCCTCTGACCTCTCAACAGGGCTTAGATGATTTTACTGCTCTCAGAAATCTCATTTCAAGCTTCTCTGTTTTTCGGGAGACCCATGGGATGACTCTGCAAGGTTTAAGTCACTATTCAGGACGGCATCGTGGCTGGAATGAATGGTTTAGGCAGAAATCTACTCAGAGGAGTAGGAAGAAAAAAAAAAAAGCAGAATTGGGCCCATCCACCTTTCAGTGTGTCTGCTTTGGTGACTTTTGGAGTGTGACACAAGCAATTCCCTGTCAGCCTTCCCCGCTGGCTGCCACAGAAGAGGTGGCTTTGAGTGCTGCCTGCTGTGCTTGTGTGGCACTTGAAAGGAGAGAGGGCTGCCTTTAAGGAGTGTATTCCCACAGCTTTAAAGGATATTTGAAAAATGCAGCGCCCCGTCCTGTCACGTGCTGCTCCAGTGTGAAACCCGCTGGAAACCAGGAACAATGTCTCAGTAAAAAATGGCTGGTGCTAGTGTGCATCCCCAGTGCTTCCAATAAAACCAGTCCTGAGGAAACATTGCTCTGCTTATAGGGAGAGTAAAATTGTTATTGCAGGGCTGAGGTTTTCTTTCTGTTAGAAAACACCCCAGCAATGCTTTCAGCTAAGGGAGTGATTAACCCAATGGGGTTTTTTAACACGTGCTCACAGAATGCACCACTATTTTTGCAGTGTACTGAAATCAGAGAATGGTTAAGAAGAAGAGATTTCCTGTAGGTTTTTCATGTTTTTCCCGAGGTTGATCTCATAGGTGTGTCTGTCCCATCACTAAAACCCTTCCCTCTATGGCAGCTTGTGTTGGTTGATCCATATCTGTGTGCACACTTGCATCCATTGGCTAATTTTGCTGATTTTACTTCTTCATAGGCAAAATACTCCAAACCACAATCTGTTTGCTAAGTTCAGCGAACTTATTACCTAAAATTTGGATTATTGCTTTTATATTAGGGCCCCGTACTTTATTTTTCACAGGTTATTCTTCCATATCACTCCACCAATGACTTTGTTCCAGTAAAATTTCATTGAGAGGATAGGTTTTAGATGATTTCTGTTGTGACCTGCTGTAACTCAGAGGAGGTTCTGTCTGATTTTTTTTTTTTTTTTTTTACTTGGTTTGACAGGAATAAACTGTGTTCAGTGCTTGCTTTGAGTTCTGCCAAGGCGTTGGTCAAAACTGCAGTAATTTTAGTCATTAACATCCACATTCCTTTGAGATAAATACTCCTTTTGTTGCATCTGGGCAGGAGAGAATGACACAGAACTGACCTACTGGTATCTGCCCGTACTAGTGGCAGATTTTATTTACCATATTTTTAGGAAAGCCCTGTGAACCTTGGTGATTTCCAGGCTGAATATTGCACAGGCAAACCACTGGTGAAGTCATGGCGCCACAGAAATGGATGCTCAACTCCCAGTGACCTCATCAGAGTCAGGTTTTTGTCCCAGGAGTGATGAAAATCTAATTTACAACCTAACCAGTTTGAGGAGGAGGCATAATGGCTCGGGTCCTTGACTGATACAAATGAGTGTGGTTCAGCTGAGGGTGATTGAGTTACCCTGACTGGAGCCATCTGGGCTTCTGGAGGATCCCTGCGATGCCTAAAGAGGCCAACCTAGAAACAGAGACTGGACAGGAGGAAGGGAATAAAGGTGGATATTTATTTGAAAGGCCTTCAGAGGCACACCCTGGGCAGGCCAAAGGCTGCACCCAAGATGGACCCCGAGTCACGAGTTCTTCACACTTTTATAGCTTTGGGCCCTTTGCATCTCAACCCAATTTCACCAATTAAACTTTAGCTAATGATGGAATTTGCCCTCAGCTTGCCCCCCTTCTCAAGATGCTGGGTTACACATTTTGGGCCTAGGCCGGGCTGGGTGTCCTTGGAGAGCAGCCTGGAGAGGCTTTGTTCTGTCTGTCTCAGCATGAGAGAGCAGCAGCTCCCAGGCTGCAGGACACTGCAGAGTTGCACACTGGGAATACAGGATTGAAAAATATAAAAGTTAAACCCTAAGGCATCACCTGATCCCTGTGGGCTCTGCAGGCAGCAGCGCTGGGAGCTCTGTGGCTCTGCCTCCTCCCAGGTGCCATATCCCTGTCTCCTGTTTTGACTGGGAACAAATAACCAGGAAGCAGCAATGAATATTCTGTTTTGTGAGTCACACAGATGCCAGCTGCGGTGTGCAGGGTACGGAGGAGCAGTGATTAAAGGGCTGTCCCAGCTGCACAGAGCTCAGCCATACCTGCTCCATTAACCTGACAGGGTTAGCACTCAAATCCATGGTAATTGCTCAGGGTTTACCACCTGCATGACAAATGCACCTTTCTGTCAGTGACTGCGTGAGGCTGGACTTAGGCTTTCACCTAAATCTGGGATTTTTATGATCTCTGCTTAGCCCGTGGGATTGCAGCCTCCCTGCTGTCCCTGTGTGTGCAGCACTCAGCCTGGGGTCCTGCCCACCCCGATTTTCGGGTAATTCCTGTCCAGACAGTGCTTACCTGCTACGAGAGGCTTGGGCTTGCCTTTTCAGCTTCCCATCATATCCCAGGGAATTGCTGAAAATTGAGCTGTTTGAGGAGTATTACGGAGCAAAGCTTTATTAAAGGTGAAGCACAGTCGCTGTGGTGGCACCAGAAAGTAATCACAGAGTGACAGAATGGCTTGGGTGGGAAGGGACATTAAAACTCATCCCATTCCCCCCCCCTGCCATGGGCAGAGACACCTTCCACTGTCCCAGGATGCTCCAAGCCCTGTCCAGCCTGGCCTTGGACATTTCCAGGGATCCAGGGACAGCCACAGCTTCTCTGGGCACCCTGTGCCAGGGCCTCACCACCCTCACAGGGAGCAATTCCTTCCCAATATCCCATCTAAACCTACTATTTCAATTTGAATCCATTCCCCGTTGTTCTGTCACTGCATGCCCTTGTATAAAGTCCCTCTCTCTCTTTTTTGTAATGCAGTTATTTGGTGATGCAGCCCCCGAAGAAAAGGAAATTTCTCCCATTTCCTTCCCGGTGTGCAGGATCCTGCCTTTTGGAGCACTGTACCTCATTATCCTGCCAGAGCAGCACGTTTTCCCTGTCAGCCATTCCCCCTGTCAGCCATCCCTGTGCAGTGAAACCTCACAGAATTCCAGCTGCATAGCAAGAGGAGAATTTCATCTTTGGTGCATTAAAATACGCCTCAGTGTTTATTAAAAAAAAAAAAAAAAAACAACCAGGAAAACAACAATAGGCAACAAACCTGGAGGGTTATTCATAATCTTATCATGTGTACCACAAAAAAAAAAAAAAAATTGGAATAATCTTTGTATTCAGCAGATAAAGCAATATTCTCCCTACAAACCTATTCCACTGAGATCCTCCAAAATGTATGCTGAGCTTGTCTGTGCACAGATCTCCCTGAAATGGGTGGTTAGACCAAATTTTTTATCCCTGGATAGGATATAGTCAGGAATGTTGTGTGTTTTCTGTGCTAATTACATAATGCACTCACTGGAAGGCATAATGTATGCAAAGTTTGGATGCTCAGGCAGTGACAATCCATTTAACCATTTATAGCTTTATGTATTTTATAATCCCTGAACCCAAACGTCCCCGGAGAGGCAATGCGCCCTTAAAAATTTTAGGCCTTTAAATTAAGTGAATTTAAATTTGCTCATTTGCATATTTCCCCTTTCTTTGTTCTGCCTGAATGAGAGATTACTCCAGTAATTGAACTGTAATTCCAGCGCAGGTAAATGATGTAGGACAGGCGAGGTTCCGGGCGCCGCCTGAGCCGTGGCGTGCGCTGCTAATCCGGCAATTTGCTGCACACCTTGGAGAGGAGAGGCTGTCCAGTCCACTTAGGATCACCCAGCGTGGGGCTGCCGCCTGAAAGTTCAATCAGTCTCTGGTGCTAAACGTGCTCCTGGAGCAGGGCCTCGAAGGGATGGGCTGGGGGAGGGAATTCCTGGGAAACAAACTTCTCGCTGAGCTGGTATCGCACAGGGTTCCAGAGGGGGTTGGGTTGGAAGGGATCTTAAAGATCTTCTTGTTGCAGCCAAGCCTCGTCCAAGCTGGCCTTGGAGTCAGAGAATCCCAGAATGGTTTGTGTTGGAAGAACCTTAAAGCCCACCCAGTCCCACCTCCCACCCCCTGCCATGGCAGGGACACCTTCCACTGTCCCAGGCTGCTCCAAGCCCCATCCAGCCTGGCCTTGGGCACTGCCAGGGATCCAGGGGCAGCTACAGCTTCTCTGGGCACCCTGTGC
This sequence comes from Pachycephala philippinensis, assembly GCA_013397055.1. Lineage (NCBI taxonomy): Eukaryota > Metazoa > Chordata > Aves > Passeriformes > Pachycephala > Pachycephala philippinensis. The sequence continues at coordinate 149,039 of VWZT01010403.1, read as the reverse complement.
CAGGGTCTCACCACCCTCCCAGGGAACAATTCCGTCCCAATATCCAACCGAAATCTCCCCTCTTTCAGTTTGAACCCGTTACTCCTTGTCCTATCTCTTCAGTTCCTGATGAAATACATAGATAGGTCAAAGCTGAATTCTCCCAAAAATCAAATTTTACAGCTAAAACAGAGCACTGAAGCTTCTGAAACAGCTTTCATGGGCAGGTTCTGGTGATGGCTTTTTGGTGTGTGTTGTTCTCAGCCCCATGGATTTGGCATCTCTGTACCTGTGGGACAGCTAAACTGGGATGGGTGGGCAGGAGTGGTGTGGGAGGGAGAGGCAGCACTGACAAAGGGATAAAATATCTGTTGGAAAATGTCTTGGTTGTTTTGTTTGGAAATGATGCATCATACAAGGATGGCAAAGTGGTTCTGGCTCCATTACCCGGCGTATCCCGGTGTTTTACGGGAATACGGGAGAAGCCCATGGGCAGAGGGGGAAGGCAGAAGAGGTAATAGATGATTGTCTGGAGAGCTTGGCACCAATCCCAGAAAAATAATGGAAAAGTTGATAGAGGACTGAATTAAAATAGAGTTAAAGAATAGAGAGGTAATTTAGGCCTCTCTGGACAGGGAGTCCTGTTCCTCGTGGAGTTACAGCTGTGATAAATGTGGATAACTGAGCTTTTTGGCAGAGTTTTCTGGTGTTAGATTTGATATCCCGTGAAATCTCAGTTAAAACCAAGCCAACCCAACTAAGCTGGAGTATGGAATTAGCAGCAATTCATAGAATCATGGAATGGTTTGGGTTGGAATGACCTTAAAACTCATCCAGTGCCACTCTGCCATGGCAGGGACACCTTCCACTGTCCCAGGCTGCTCCAAGCCCTGTCCAACCTGGCCTTGGACCCTTCCAGGGATCCAGGGGCAGCCCAGCAGGCTGAAGGACAAGTAGGATCCTTTTACAGAGGGATTTTATCTGAGTCCATGAGAGTGCTGGAAAGCCAGGGTCAGCTTTGGTGTCAACAGCTGAAAGAAAGGGTTTACAAACCTGAGGAGTCAAGGAAATAACCACAATATTGATTTGAAGAGTGGAGGAAATTCCCTGCAGTGAGAGATTTAGAGCTCAATCTGCTTAGCTCATCAGAAAGAGGATTGAGAAGGGACTTGATTACAGGGACAAGTATTTTCATGGGGAAAGCATATCCAGCTTTTTAATCAAGAAGAGAAAAGAAAAATCAGATCCAATAGCTGCGAGCTGGAGCCAGACGATTTTAAATTAGACATTAAAGACAATTTTGTTTTATCTGTGATTAACCACTGTAATGAACTGTGATGTGTTCAGATGGAGACTGGATACCTCGTGTGACACAATCTAACACGAGTTGCTGGAGATAAGATTTGCAGAGGATAGGAAAACACACACCAGAATGGGCTGCACAGAAAGGTGCAAAGGGCTCAGAATCCATGAGCATCGAAAGGGCAGTGGAAGGAAGAAGATAAGAAAAGGGAGGAACTCGCATGGGAAGCACAAAAAGGAGGAATGGGAGCACTGGAAGGACAAAGAAAGGAGTTTCAGCTGGAGACAGAGCTTCTGTTTGGGAGTATTGGAGCATATGTGTGAGCAAAGTGAGTTTTGGCATTGGGAGCACCTTGGGTGTTGGCAGAGCTGGAGTCATCTGTTTCCCAGTCAAAACAGCAATTTCGGATTCTGGGCTTTGTTAATGATGATAAAGAAACCTCCTATTTCTGGGCCAGGCTTTTGGCACCGTGGGCTCCTCGTTGTGCTGCTGGGGGAGGGGATGGTGCTGCCAGAGCCGGGATGGGGCCGAGGGTGGCATCCCACCAGGAGTTGTGCCACCTTCCCCTGGAGCAAGGGCACATCCTGTATCCCTGGGCACTGGTGTGATGTCCCACTCCAGCACCACTGCCACCGTGGTCTCTCGTGTGCCCCCACGTTGTTGGCAGCAGTGTTACACTCACAAGTGTTAAAAGACATTATAAATGTCATATTTCTACCATTAAACCAATTTTTCTGGAAATCCTGCAGGGAAATCTCTGTGGTCTCAGCTGGTTTTGATGAGTTCTCTCTGTGTGTTTGTCCTCTTGAAATAGTTTCACCAGAGCAGTGATTGAGACTTCTTTTTTCCCAAGAATAGCGTATTACAACTGCTTTCAGTGCCTAATAATGAGATAACTATTAATTTAAATATAATATTGTGTTTTTTCTGTGGGGAAGCACAGTGGTTCAGTCATGACCATGCTCCAGGTGACTTTGTCGCTGTTTTTTTTCCTGTGGATCCTCAGTTATAATGGAAGTGAAACAGATGCCTTGAAGACTGTCAGTAATTCTTCTATCACTGGAGCTCTTTAGCCAGGACTGGAAATAATTTTTCCAGATAAATTTCCAAAACTGCCTTACCCCCACAGCAGAGGATATTCTGTGATGGTTATGTGGAGGGAAATCACTCACATGTGCTCTTGTTTTACAACTCCATCCCGAAGCTGATACCTTTGTTCAGCAACATTTCTTGCATTGTTTTTGGACTGGAAGAGAGTCGTTATTTTGGGATTTTTTCAGTGAAAATGGGAACACATTTTCTTTGGACTGTTGAACAGAACCATAAACTCTTTGTGACTAATTCGAGCTCCAATTAGCTGCAGCTCTGTTTCTGCCTCGGATGGCCATGGGCATTCTGCACTGCCAGCAAACCCAGTACCAGAGTGCAGAACAGGGCTGGTTATGGCCAAATTCTCCTTGGAACCAGGAAAACTGATAAATGGGAATAAACTGATTTATTGGGGAAAAAAAATGAAGCAAGGATGTGTGTCCTACCTGTAAGAATTGACCGAGTGGGCAGTAATTATTCCAAAATCCTGTTGGAATATATCGACCTTGATGATAATTTTCTTTCTCAGTGGCCGCCCCAGTAATTGTCTTTGCCTAAGGATCCCCTGGAAGCTGCTCTCGAATCAGAGCAGCCCTTCAGCGTTTAACTCCTGACATTGTGACACCCATTAGGAACGCAGAGAGGTAGGAATTACCCCATTCAATCCGATTAAAGATCCAATTAGGTTGGAATCCTCTCTCTGTTAGTAACTAACACCACATGACTCAACGACCTGGGAAAAGCCCCAAACCTTCCTCCCTCCTCCCCTGAGCTCTCAGCACAATTAAGGAGCAAATTGTCCCTTAAAGATTTTTTTGTTTTATTTTATTTTATTTTCCCTTCTTCCCGAGCACTTAAAGCTTGGCTTCCAACCTGAAACATGAGATCAATAGCCCTTATAAATTCTCCTCCTGCCTTGGGAAAGTATTATTATTAGCATTTTAAACACCTAATCATTCTCCTAATCATCCTGCCCTTTGTATCAATAACGTTTTTGTGTCAGACAGGTCGCAAAGTTAATTATTGTGGTTTTCCCTCTCGTTTTAAACGTGCTGTGTCTTCATTCCAGTGTGATCACTGGAGTGACTCTTTGACCTTGTTTCACCTGTTCTCATAAATGCTTGTGTCTGTCATGTCCGTTCCTTGAAACATTTCATCTGTACATGAAATCCCGAGGATTCTTCTCATTCCTTTCTTAAAGGGACTTCTAATATTTCCCTTGGTTTTTCTTTTAGTCCTTTTTACATCTCTAATTTCTGAATGCAGTTATGCTTGGTGTCAAAGGCGAAAATAAATCAGCAGCACATCTAAACTACTAAAAATTACTATTAATAATTATTTTAGTTCTTTTTTCTAAGGCATTCTGTACAGAATCCTCATCTCAGTTACATCTTGAGCACCTTGGGCTGCTGAGCAGATGCTTCCTATTGATGTGATTTTTCTTCTTTTTTATGGAAAGAAAACAATCCAATTGAAACCCTCTGCTCCTTCAGCCTCCTGAAGGCCGGGGGCTATTTGGTGAATTTAACTTCACTTACATCAAATGAAACAAATCTATTCTGACCCTTGAGGAAGTCTCATGTTTTAGAGCATAGGTCGCTTCTAAATATAGGGATGGGAAATTAATGTCTCCCTGGATGGATGATCCTGTAGCTGTCTCCTGCAAGGGTTTGCAGAGTTTCCTTTGAACTGAGTGGCCTGGTCGTTTCTGAAGAGGCTGAAATTTGAGTGGATAAAGTGTTTATAAATATATATTTATACGCATATATATATTTTAATGTTTTTATATATGTGTGTGTGTACACACAATTAAATATAGGGACAAATTAAATTACTGTATACGTCTGGTTTTGCACAGAATTCTTTAACCATCGTGGCAGTTCATGGGAAATAAAATAATTTTGGAGATACATCTCTATATATATCTTTATTTTTGTTTCAAACCCATTTTGTGCAACAGGCAGTAGCTTTAGCCGTGGGCTTTTGAATCTGATACTGCATTTATCTTCCCTGAAAATAATCAGAGTACAGCAACATCTGATGTGCCTGAAAGGGAAACAAACCCAAGTGAAGCAGCTGAATGTGGAGCATATAAAATGTTTGGATTTATTCCTGAGCTATGAACTTTGAAATTTGATATTATACACCTGTAATGTGCTGTGCACACACAAGTGCATTTATACCTTCTATTTATAGATAAATACGTATTTAAATTGTTTTTTTGCCTTGCGTGGGCACATCAGAAGTGCTGGAAAGTCCATATAATAATGTTTATTTCTTCCTGATATTTAACAATTAGGGCTTACCTGAGGGGTGGTTCAGATTCCTTCTATTTTGGGCTATTTATTATTTGGGTGCTCCTCTCTGAGGAGCAACATCATCGTGTCTTTAGCACTGGCACTCTCCGTGGCAGATGTTATGACTCAGAGCAGACAAGAAAATTCAGATTTATATTTTCTTCTTCTTTTTTTTTTTTTTTTCCCATAAGTGACTTGCCCCCCAGGTATGTTTTGACAGGGAGGATATAATTTCAAATTAAATGTGAATGTGGAGGCTTTCCAAAGCTCCAAATTGCAGAAATTTCTCAGCATGGCCCAAGGAGAAATAAAACTCTCCGTGCTGCTGGGCTGCAGTGATGGGAGGGGGCAGCTCTGGTACCAAACCCCGAATTTTTGCCTCGGTACAAATTTGAACACAAGAGAGGCCTTGTCCATCACTGAGCTGCTTTGACTCCACTCTTTTAACAACCTTTTCCCTCCTGGAAACCTCAGAGAGGCCAACAGGGCACAGCTGGATTTTCCCTTCCACCTCCAGGTGGTGACTGGTGGTTTAACATCTCATTTGTCAGCTGAATCTCGAGCATCAGTGAGCACCGGGGTTTTTGAGAGGAAGAATTTGGTGTCAGCAGGCGTTCCAGAGGGCCAGGAAGGGCTTCTCACCCATGGCAAGGTGTTTGCTCTCATTTTGGATGGGGAGAGGTGCAATGAGGAGAGGATGTCCCTCTTCGTTGTTTTTTTTTTAATGTATTTCAGGAAATTGGTGTCTGTGATTTGTATGTCTTTTGAAGTAAGAAACCACTCCAGATCTAAAACATGTGAAAGGACGTCCTAAGTTTAAGAGCAGAACTTTCGTCCTGATGAAACAAAGCACAGAGAACCCCCTTGTTTCTTGCCTAAATCTCCAGATTTCTGTCCCAGCCCTGACAAGGTCAGGTGTGCATTGTCTGCTCCTCTCTGTGTGGGTTCTGCCTGGCTGAGGAGGTGACGTCTTCTCACAGTTTGCCTTTCCTTTTCCCACCTTTATTCTCTCTTTTTTACCTTTTGTTCCAGCATTTGACCTGTGTTTCATCTGTTCTCTGCTCCTCCCTCTCCAGTGCTCCTGTGTCAGAGCCTTATCCAAGAGATGGGACCAACTCTGTTATTTGCCACTTATTGCTTAAAAAATCAAACGAGGCCTCAGTCTCAGGAGTTACAGGTTTAACAGCAAGTCACCATAACTGAAGAAAGTCACGAGTTTCAGAGTTACATGGCAATTTATAACTTTTTCAGTCCAATAGACAATTAACACGAAACTTTGTTTTGATTTTATAACCTATCACCTTTGGTACTTTTTACTGCATTGCATCTGTTTCTTGACCAATAACTTGTTAGCTCACGTACACACAGATACTTCTATTATAACATCTAAATTCTTAACTTAAACTATAAAATCATATTATCATACCTAAAACCCTTCACCATATCACCCAATACATTTTCTTACTTATAACTATAGAAACATCGGTTTATAATTCTTCTATTTAAGATCTGTATACCTTTATCATTACATCAGCCCAAGCTCTTTCCAGGGCTGTAAATCAAACTCATCAGTGTTTGTGGGGGTTTCTACTCTTCTGTTTCCCACACTCCTGTCCCCATCGCTGCTGGGTCTCAGGGCAGGTGTGCTCAGCACAGGGGCTGGTTCTGCAGCCCCTGGAACTTTCTCAACGAGGATGTTTTGGGGTTAGTGTGGTTTGATGCTGATCAAGAACTATTTTCATCAGGGATCTGTTATTTCATACATCTCTTGGAAATTGTGGAGTTGCAGAAATGGGTGTGCAGGCAGGATCTGTCCCTCTGCACCAAGGTCTGCAGCACCTTTTGTGGGATGTGGCCATGAGTTTCCTTTGTGCCCCATGTTCCAGGAAACTGCGGAATTNAGTTTCCTTTGTGCCCCATGTTCCAGGAAATTGTGGAATTGCAGAAATGTGTGCAGGCAGCATCTATCCCTCTGCACCAAGGTCTGCAGCACCTTTTGTGGGATGTGGCCGTGAGTTTCCTTTGTGCCCCCGTGTTCCGGGAGGTTTTTCCGAGGATCCAGCCTGGCAAGGGAGCGAGAGCCAGCTCGGAGAGCTTTAACCCATAATAAGTCTGATGTCCTAGGGGAGAAGGGAGATTAAAGAGCCCAAATTCTCCAGGAGATTGTCACTTGGCTAATGATGATCGTAGCCCGTGGCAGTGGGGGGTGATAGGGCTGATACTTAGCAGGGGTTGTGAACCAATTAGTCTGCTCAACAAAATGCTTGGTCCATTGGGTGCAAATGTTAGGAATATTTATAGGGCTGGCTCCGCAGTCAGCTAATCAAAACTGGGGAAAGCTACTTAAGAGGCTGTCCCAGGCTCTGCAGAGGCCCCGAGATTACACAGCTGACAGATAAACAAATGTTTGCCCATGTAAATATTAGGACTCAAACACTGTATTTGAACTCTTTCTCAGTTTCCTGGTGTTGTAAAATCAATTAGGGGTGATTAAAACACGCTGGAGTGCGCTTCCCTGTGGAGAGCAGGCTCTGATGGTGGCTGTCTACGGGCAATCTCCTGCTGGCTTTTCCCAGCTTGGTTTTTGGGGTGTCCCATGCTCCGGGTGGGGTGGGGGCAGAGGCTGTGCCATCAGCTGGCCCAGGTAAAACAGCAGCAGCACAACAAGAATTCAGCATTTACTGACAGGGTTTGCATTCATTAACTGCCTGATGCTTAATCGCTGAGTGTTCCTATTAACTCCTTAACCCATTAACTCCTGCATCTGCTGATTTTCTCACACATGACACTATTGGAAATAAATATTGGAAATAAATATTGGAAATAACTATTGGTCTCACAGTTAGTGCTGTCCAGCACCTTCTGCTGCTGAAGCTGAGACTTGGTCCTTGCATAAAGTCTAATGGTAGAGCTGGAGAGGAAATGCACTAGTTCATCTTAATTTAAGGCTGGCTTAAATGTTTCCAAGGGTTTCTCCGTTGGCTTGTTTATTTCTTTGCACTTCATTTCAAATTTTCGGGGGTTTTTCCCTCTGATCTCAGGTCTCACTTTCAGAAACACTTCTGCAGAACAGACAAGAGTAAGAAGAATCCACAGGCTCCTCTGGAAAAGCTTTTTGAAAGCTGAGAGTATTGATTGCTGAGATTGAAGGCATAAATGTGGTTATACATGTTTTTACAGGGAATCTGCAAATAGAAGAACAGCTTTCAACCCTGCTACTAAGCTCTGCATCAAAATATTCTGCCTTGCTGTTTTCCAGCTGTTTTTTTTACAGCAAGTGATCATTTTGAAATATAACCATTTTGGGTTTGGGGCTCAAGGTGGTTTTCTCCAGTTTATTTGAAAAATCACATGTTAAACTGGGGCATTTATTGCACTTGGCAAGCTTTACACCACGTTTTTACTTAAAGAAAAATAAAATTTTCGTAAAAGCCAGGTTGCAGATTGTTCTGGCAAGCACGATGTGATTTTATTTCTTTATTATTATTATGGTTTTTTTACACCCCCCTGTGTGTAAAAGCTTTCTTTGTGCTGCTGCTATTCTGGCTGTAAGTGGCTTTAAGTGCAGTGGGTTTTAATATACAGATGTTCTTTCTGATGGGTCCTGTATATTGAAAATGACATAATGTCCTTTTTGAGCCTGAAGAGCCCCGTTCTCATTGGTCCTGGTAATTGTGTTAATGGCGCTCTTTATTTGGGGGTTTTCTTCTTTTTTGCTTTCTTTTTGTTCACGTGTGTATGAGAGATGCAACACACTGGCAGTTAAATGGGCTAAAAATGGTCTTTTGGAGAGGATGGGTCCAAGTCCATGGAGACTCTCCAGGGATCTCATTAAAACATCTTTCCTAATCCAGTGTAGTGCAGTATCAGCTCTCAGAATCCCCACAGTGTGCCTTCCTGATAGGTTGGTTTACACAGAATTAATTGTCTAATTTTGCAAACAGCCAGTACAGTGCACATTGATTTTTATTGATTTATTTATTTATTTAGCTGTCTGTTTTTAATCCGGGGGTGTTGCTCTCGTGGATTCTGCTTTGTAGTTCAAGGTAGTTTTTACAACCCGTCTTTCTTTACACCAGTTTGTCATGATCGCATAGGAATCATTATTTATTTTTATCATTCTTCTTTTTGTCCTTCCCAGACAAATTGCTGATAATTTAAGCAATAATTTCTGCATTAAAAAAAACCATGCATATATATATATATATATATATGGAGGTGTCTGAAAAGCAAATTCAGATTGTAAAAGGCTTCAGTGGTTTAGATGCTCCAGAGACCAATCCTGAGTGAGGAGCATGGATTTCCCTTGTCCTCAGAGGTCACCTGGCTTTGGTAGTACTGGAATAGCACAGGGAAAATGAGCCTTGCCCAGAACAAAGGACCAGCAAGTGGAAATCAGTTGGTACAAAAACACAGAAAAATATATTTGAGTAAAATCTCATAGGCTGGGCTCTGAATTTGTCTTGAACAGGTTTTTTAATATATTTGGAGGATCTGTTTTAAGGTATAGTTCTTGAAATGTAACTTGCACACAGAGGATTTCTCCATTAGAACCAGAGAATTGTTGAGGTTGAAAAAGACCTTTAAGATCATTGAGTTCCAACCTACTGCCTGTGGGTTTTAGCCACGTGAGGAAGATGGATTTACTCACAATATCCCTCAGCTTGCTTTGGGCAGGGCGGCTGCTCAAAACCTGCTGTGCTCTACAAACTGCTGCCAGCTTGGCTCCTCTTTCTGCTGCCCTCAGGAGACAGATCCCTTTCCCTTTCCCTTTCCCTTTCCCTTTCCCTTTCCCTTTCCCTTTTCCT
>VWZT01010403.1:128609-139492 GCA_013397055.1 Pachycephala philippinensis | reverse complement strand
CCTTCCCCTCTCCCTTTCCCCTTCCCTTTCCCTTTCCCTTTCCCTTTCCCTTTCCCTTTCCCTTTCCCTTTCCCTTTCCCTTTCCCTTTCCCTGGAAAAGGTGATGGGCTTGTGCTGCTCCCTCAGCCCCAGCCCTGGCTGTGCTGCTGCAGCCTGCTGAGAGCTGTGCCCTGAGAACAGCTTTGCCCTACGAAGCTCATCCCAAGTGCAAAAACCTCTGTGGGACTGGGACTGTTCCCTGGCATCAGTGTTGGCTGCAGGAATTGGGGCTTCATCCTCAGGGCTGAAACCTGGAGAAGTTATAGCCCAAATCCCAGACTGGTTTGGGGAGAGACCTTAAAGCTCATCCAGTGCCACCCCTGCCATGGCAGGGACACCTTCCACTGTCCCAGGCTGCTCCAAGCCATGTCCAACCTGGCCTTGGACACTTCCAGGGATCCAGGGGCAGCCCCAGCTTCTCTGGGCACCCTGTGCCAGGGCCTCAGCACCCTGTGAGTAAAGAATTTTTCCTAATATCCACTCAATCTGAAGCCATTCCCCCTCCTCCTGTCACTCCATGCTCTCACAAATAGTCTCTCTCCATCTCTCTTTCCAGTTGGAAGTTCAGGCAAAGGGAATGGGAATGAGATGATGTGAAAGTGAGACACTTTGGTTTATGTAAGTGAGGGAGAGTAAGCCAGTAGGACGAGGTGAGAGAAAGGACAAGTCACGATAGCTTATTTGGAAGGGAAAAAAACCCAAACAAAGCAGCCAAATTATCCTCAAAGCCTGTTGTGAGTCAGAAAATGTGTTAATCAACGCTGGGATCTCATCTTCTGTTTCTCATTTACATACACAAAACATTTTCCAGTGAAAACTACAACTTTTTGTGTAAGAAGTGAGCATTTTGGACAATGTTCATGTTCTTTATGTTCCCTCTTTTGCCAGCATGTCTAGGAGGGTGAATAAAAAGACATCAGGCAAAGTTTGCTTTGTCTTTTTAGCTCTTGCTTCCATTAAAGAAGCTCAGGAGCAGCGTACACTGGGAATTTATATTGCCACAAGTATTCCCAGCTGCTTTTGTAGACAGGGATTGTATCTCCCTGTTAGACACTGGATCTGAAAAACCAAAAAGGCAAATGGGATTTCTCCATCACCCCCAAAGTTCCCAGGAACTGCACACTGGGCTTGAGCAGACCTGAGGCTGTTCCCTGTTGGGAGGCAGCTGAAATGGAGACATGGCACGATCCTGTCTGGCCCTGTGACAGGGAGGTGACAGCGAGCAGAGCCCCCAGGGCTGTGTCCCATCCTGGCCCCGCTGGTGATGCGCCCGTTCTCCTGTCAGTTGTTATCTTGGGCTGTTGACATCACACCCTAGATAACACTTAGGCAGGTCTCTTCCCATTAGAAGATGAATTCCCGACACAATTGGAATCACCGGGGCCTTTGTCACCGACTTCAATGGGCCTCAGCTTGCACCTCGTGGCTCCACGGGAGGAAGGAGAAATCGCTGCCGAGAACGCGGCTGTCGGTGCCGTGCAGGGGAGAGGATAATTAGCAGTCAGTCATGGAGCTGCCGTCGTGGTTGTCTGATGAATAATAGAACTGAGTGCAAGTGAAACGTCGCCTTCCAAGTGGGTAAAGTGATTTTAGCAGATTAACATGAGTGTAGGCAGCCAGGAAATATGGCATGAGAACCAAGTGTGAGAGGAGTTCTAGACAGAAGACATCGGCTTTTCCGTCTGTCTGGCGTCCAAAACATGCTGTGGATTTCTTTGTAAACACTGCACCAGGAAGCTGTTGGGGATCAAGAAGACAAAGTATTGTGTAACCAGGATTTGTTTCCTTTTCATTTTGTGGAATCTGGTTGGTATTCTTAGAGGAGCACAAGGGAGATTTCAACGAAAACTCTTCTCCTTTTTTGCTTCTTGGCAAAAATACCTTTGGAACTTATTGGATGGTTGGAGCTCCTTTGTGAGGTGTTCAAGACCAGCTTGGATGGGGTTTGGAGCAGCCTGGTCTAGTGGAAGGTGTCCCTGCCCATGGCAGGGGCTTGGAACGAGATGAGCTTTAAGGTCCCTTCCAAACAAAACCATTCTGTGATGGGACAAGGATGATGGACCACGTTTTATTGGAAACCCTGGCTTGGAAACTGGCTCCTAACATAAAAATGGTGAGACCAGCTGGTGCAATGAACCTGTGGGACAGCGATAGGTGCTGGGTTTGCAGATCTGCTACCTCTGAGCAAAGCAAGCAACAATTAAAGCAGAAGAAAGGCAGCCCAGTGTAGTTTTAATCATTAGTCTCAGTTTGTCGTTGGTCTTAACGCTGCGTGAAGCTTTGTGAGAGCATAAAGGCAGCTCTGTAATGCCGAGCCTTTTAACCAGCCCTGTTTGCGTATTGTGATTGGCAAAGCCATTGACTTCATATTCTTTCATGTTCTTTCTGTTCCCTCCTGTTTTGATGTTATCCTGCAGTCATCTTAGCTGCGTATTAAACAAGAGACTACTTCAATATAAAATGATCAAAGGGCTGAGGGAACACAGGGCCATAAAGAATATATGGAGAGCTCGGGGAGAGTGGTGAGTTGAATTTAAAGGCTTTTTCAAGCTGCTTAATTCCTGCTTAGATTTCTGGTGTCACCAATAGGCAACAGTCCCTTTCTTTAAATCTTTTACTAAGGATTGACTGGCAGAATCGCTGTTTTACATGGGGTTTAAAGAGTAAAAGGCCACCCTGAAGGTCAAACCCCAGGAGATTTCCTCTAAGAGCTCATTGATTCTCCTAGATTTTTGACTTGGAGGGAGACCACTCCTTCCTAGATCTGCAGCTTGGATACAAGTGCCTCAGTATGTGCCAGCACAGAAAGCAGGAGCCAAAGTGTAAGGGCAGGAAAAAAATTAGAGAGAAAGATGCTGTGGGGCAGACAGACAATGATCTCAGCCTTGTATCATTCAAACTGGTGACATTATTAGCTACTGGTCCATGAAAAAGAGGGAAGTATTATTTTATCTGTCTCAGAAACGGATTATGTTAACAATGAAATTGGGCAGAATAAAGATTTATGGTCCCATCCTCAGCCTGAGTAAACAGGCAGAGGACCTGACTGTGTGGGGAGGGAAGAGCTGGGATGGAAATGCTGGGGGATCTGGTTTTCTTCACATACAGACACAAATTCAGGGGTGCTGTGACTGCACAGGCAAGGAACTGTCTCTTTTTTGCACAAAAAAGAAATTAAGATGAGCATGTTTTGCCTCTCTAACCTCATTAAAGTGTTGGCTTTGTGAGCTGCCCAGTGCTGTGGCAGTGATTAGCAAAAGCCTACCCCATATGCAAACTCTGTATTTGTGCTATTACCTACTCCTGTGATATTTCAATCTGATTCATTAGAGAAATTAGCATTTTTATGGACTAATTAGGGGAAAATGTTGCTCGTACTCTTCCTGATATTCAGGGATTTTTCGAGCAACAAAGCCACATAAAAGTGAAACATGATTCCACCCCCCCAAAAATAAGAAGACAAGCAAAATGATTATTCAAATTAACATGGAATATTGGGGAGATTTGAACTTAAAACCAGGAATTAAGAGAAGGTCAGATTGCTGCACTACTGGCAGTTTGTCCAGTCCTTTTGAATTCGAAATTCCAGCTCTCTTTCAGCTATTTTGGTTCTTGAGGCATAAAAATATTTTAAAAGCTGTCAGTCAGCCACTGTATTTTTTGTGACAGTTGCAAAATGCACAGTAATGAGAATGAATAGTAATGAGTGCATTATTCAGCAGCTATAAATACCAATTGATTTCCACTGTAAGTGTATATATTTCAGTCAACATGCATTTTTAGCTCTATTTTTTTCTTCTTTTTAAAACCAGGCTCAGGTTTTATTAGACCGTAGCTAACGATCATTCAGACATGTCTTGGTTTCCCTCGTGTTACGCTAATGAACCACTCGCTTTTGAAGTTTAATTCTAAATCTGCCTGTGTGTCACTGGCTCCTGCTCACATTCTCTGTTTGCCAGGAGGGTAAAAATGGGTGCTGGGACTAAACATCTGAGGTCGGCTCTTTGCAGGGGAAGTGTTGTTTTTTTTTTCTTTTCTGAGAGGCTGGAATAGCATTATTTTAATCAATGCAGACGTCTCCTGTTTTGATCATTATGTTTTGATAATGATCTTGCTTTGCAGAGGCTCGGAGCAGCGAACCCCTCATTTTGGGCTTCTGTGGAGAAGGCAAAAATCTCCATCTTGCACAGAGGGGAGAAGTTCAATTAGGCCTTCTGGTGCCAGGGGAGGTTGATCAGGCTTTAATTGGCTCCAGCTGACTGGCTTTTAGGCCATGCTATTCCTCACCTGCAGTTGGATACTTCTCAAATATGTATGGAATTTTGTATTGCGTCTGAAAGTGTCGCACAAAGTCGGAATAATTATTTAATATGATACTTTCCAGTGAATGCACTCTGATACGCACGAGTGAAGGAGAAACCATTAACATTGGGGAGGAGTATAAGTTGGAAGGGACCTTTGGAGGTCCTCCTGCTGAATGTAGGCTTGACATTGAACTTAAATCAGGTTGCTCAGGGCTTTGTTGGGTTGAAAACAGGAATTAGGCTTCTCTCCCCATGCTGGACAAACACAGTTGTCCCGGCTCTTCTGCTAAGCCATGTGCTGCAACCCCCTCGTCATCCTGATCCGTTCTGCTGAATTTTTGCCCTTTTGTCCGTGTTCTGTAACAGGGAACCCAAAACTGGACACGGAGTTCCAGATGCAGCCTCACAAGTGCTGAATAAGGAGTAGGAATTGCTTTCCCTGACCTGCTGGCTCTGCTCCTGCAAATGGAACCGGGTGTGAGGGTGGCATTTGTCACCACTGCTGCCAACTCCTGTTCAGCTCCCAGGTTGTGTTCCCTGGAGCTGCTTTCTGCACCGTGGGTTTCAATTTGCAGAGCTCCCTGTCTGTTTTGTTGGAATGCTGGAAGGTTTCTGTCAGCTGCCTTCTCCTGTCAGCTGAGCCACCCCTGAATGGTCACCCCACTCTCCAGCTCTGGTGTTGTCTGGAAACTCTCTGCTCTCATTGTCCAAGTTGTTAAGTGAGATATTAAGTGGTTAAACAGATTCTAGTGGGGAAGATCTGCTCCATAACCTTTGGGATTGAGGTGACAGTCACCAGGTGGCTAGATGTGGGTGTGTGTTGTTCCTTCCTGCCTATCCAGAGGATGGCCATGGCAGTTGCCTTTTCCGGTCACCAGAAGGATCCATCAGCTGCCACAGCATTTCAAGGACACAAAGAGCAGCCTCAGGATGATGTCAGTGTGTCTCCTGCACACTCACAGACCTCTCTAGGGTGTTTGATTAAGTGGTTCCTTACAAAGTCTTCCTCTGCTGTAGATCAGGCTTCCCTACCCCACACAAAGACATCAGGACTGTGGAGCTGGGCAGTCTGAGAGGAGGCCTTGGCAGTGAAGAGCGAGGCAAAACCTTCACTGAGTGCCTCATCCCTCCCCTGTACCCTCTGTCAGTAGTTTTGGTGACATATTCAGGAGTGACTGACATTTTCCCTGGTCGTTTTCTGCAGCTGTACCTGTGGGTGAACCTCTCACAGAATCACAGAATCACAAGGTTGGAAGAGACCTTCAAAATCATCGAGTCCAACCCATGCCCCAACACCTCAACTGAACTAAACCATGGCACCAAGTGCCACATCCAATCTCTTTTTAAACACACCCAGGGAATGTGACTCCACCACATCCCCGGGCAGACCATTCCAGTACTTCATCACTCTTCCTTTCTTTCTAAGCATTCACAGTGTTCCTTGCCACCTTCAGCTCCACCTGGATTTGATTTGCCTTTCCTCATTTTTTCCCTGCAGTTTGGGCCAGGCTTCCGTAGTTCTCCTGGACAGTCCCCACTTCCACCTTCTGTTCACGTTCTGTGCTGGAGCTCAGTCAGGGATTCCATGTCCAGCCAAGTCAGCCTTCTGCCGCGTCTGCTCCACTTCCCACTCATCGGGGTGGGTTGTTCTTGTACTTTGAGGAGGTTTTCCGTGAAGACCATGGAGTTTTCCTGTGCCCTTCTGCCCCTCAGGGCAGTCAGCCATGGCCTTACATCTCCCATCTCCCTGAGCAAGCCAAAGTGCTCACCAGAATTTCAGCATTGTCAGGAAATCTCAGTTGCTGGTGCACCACCAGTTGCAATATTTGCAGATACCAGGGTGCCTAAAATCCCCCAGGATGCCCAGGGCCTTTGTGAAAGTTGAATCAAGCTTTATCCACTTCCAGTTCTTAACTGGGTGGCGGGCAGCAAATCTCCCCAGCAGCCTCCTCCTTGTTGGCCTCTCTCATTCCCACCCCAAAACATTAGCTCCCAACAAACCTATCTCACAGCATAAAATTCCTGAGAAATAATTCTGAAACTCATTTATCTCTTCTGAGGGAAATTCTGTTGTCTTGGCATTGTTTTAAACACCTTTTAATCCTACAGAATTTCTCTTCCAGCAGAAACAGGTATTTTTTCTGATAGAAAAAAAAAAATCCTACTGGACTCCAAATACTTGGAGCACCATAATAAATGAAACATCTTCTTGATGACCTTTCTTGCTGAGGGATTGTTGGTGGGGAGTCTTGGTGCATGTCTGTGAGCAGAAGGAGTTAATAGCACACTTCAAGTCTCAAGTGCCAGTGTAAAGCACTTGTTGAATTGATGACTTTTTTCAGTTGCACTTTCCTCCTCGTGCTTTCAGCAGTTCAGAAGCTGCGATGCTCAAATTGCCCATCTTGACCTCAGTTGTCTCCTGTGTTAATAAAATGCCCTGTGCTGCTACTCAGGCCATTAGCTGGGACTCGGAAGTTTTATTTCTGTCTCTGCAATTATCCCACTGCTGTAATTTCCTTATCTGAATTGGGGATAAATAACAAAGCTCTCCTTCTTCGCAGAAGGCTCGGAGATTTGATGATGAAAAATGCTATATAAGGGTTCAATGTTGTTATGTGAACAAATATCACTTTGTTTGCTTGGCTCAACCATCTTAACAAGCAAGCAGAGAGTTGATGACCAAATCAAGATAAGAATTGAACAAATGAGGCATAATGAGCAGCTTCAGACTATTGACATCATTTTTCCCTTCTGCTTGAAAGTCGTTCACTTTTATAAATCTGTCTGTAGAAGATTTTTTAGCCTGTAAATCATTTGCCAGTTGGGTGTAGAAATCTTTTAGTTGCCTTGTTTCATGGTTTGCTTATCATTTCAGATGCCAAATAAGTTACTTATTAGTTTGTATGATTATTAGCAATCTCAGCATAGAATCACATAAGATTAAGTTTCCAATTTTAATGTTGGACAATTTTCAAGTGCATTTAAAGGGCATTTCCAGGAAGAAAAACAAGTGAAAATTACAGTTTAAGAGTGAACTATCTTTATAACATAAAAAAAATCGTCCTTCATTAAAACTATGCTCTAAATCTGTTATGAAAAGGGCAGCAGAAAGCTGATGATTCAAAAAATATTTTCAAACCTCTCTGTCTGTTATTTGCACTCAGTGCCATGGGTTAGGTCCTTCTGATCCATCAGAGTTCATGCTCATGACAGCTTGCGTGGGATTGACTGCTGGGTTGTAGAGTGGAAAAAAGCATCCTCAGTTCAATTTGCATAAAATTTTTAACCAGGAAACATTACAAAATGGTTTGTCAGGTGGGGTAAATAAATTTAACTTCGAAAACCTGCACTGATTTATTTGAGTTGAAGACTATTTACCTTCAAACTCAAAGAAGGTTTAGGTGGGATATTGGGAAGGAATTGTTCCCTGGGAGGGTGGGGAGGCCCTGGCACAGGGTGCCCAGAGAAGCTGTGGCTGCTCCTGGATCCCTGGCAGTGCCCAAGGCCAGGCTGGATGGGGCTGGGAGCACCCTGGGACAGTGGAAGGTGTCCCTATGCATGGCAGGGGTGGCACTGGATGGGCTTTAAGGCCCCTTCCAACCCATATAATTTGGGGATTCTATTTCTCTATGCTGAGAGTTGCTCCAGAGTGCCTGAGAACGACCTTGTGGTTGGGTGTGAGTAGCTGGAAACTAATTCATATCTTAAAAAACACGGAGCGAAGTTTTCTGGCTGTCTTCATCCCTGAAACCCCACTATTGCAACAGGAATCCACGGATCTCCCGGAAAACAGTGGATATTTCTGAGCTGGTGTGCAAACACTCAGGATGCTGCCCTGCCACGTGGAGAAACCCTTTTGGCAGCCCACGTGCTGTTCTGTTTGCACATCCTGTGGTGAGGAGCTGAGAGCTGGGCTCTAACGCAGGTCTGAGCATTGGGAGGTTGTTAAACCAGTGCAAGTGCTGCCTGCACCTCGGGGACATTAAATGCAGAATCACTCTAACTAATGGGCAGGTACTAAGCGTGCCAAATTTTACCCCAAGGTGCTCATGGGCTCGGTTTTGCTCGCTGACTTTTATGGACTATCAGGATTTATTGAC
The DNA here is from genome assembly GCA_013397055.1 of Pachycephala philippinensis. Lineage (NCBI taxonomy): Eukaryota > Metazoa > Chordata > Aves > Passeriformes > Pachycephala > Pachycephala philippinensis. The sequence continues at coordinate 131,049 of VWZT01010403.1, read as the reverse complement.
CCAGCAGGGGAATATTGACAGAGGTGATCCCGCCCCGGTCCCAGGTTCCCTTAAGGGACAATAAGAACACCTGGCGTGCACTGTAAATTTAAACTCAACTCATGTGTGTCGTGGCTTAACTTCTGAACACTCACTGGTGGTGTGGCAGGGCCTGAACGTGAAACCTGGGTGATTCTGCACAGACCTTGACATTTTCTTTAGGGAAAAAATGGCTCTGCTGTCCCTGGGTAATGACAAGGCTCAGAGGGCGTGTGTGCAGCAATGAGCCTTTGCATGGGTGATGGAGCTGAGGTGATTTTCTCCTGGTAACCATCCTAAGAGCTTTTAATGCCCTACATCCGTGTTATTAAGTTCACCACCTGAATTATGTACTGCAAAGAGCTATAACATTTCTTATGCCTGACTAATCGGGGGCCCAAATCTGGCCCAATAGACGTGATTTACAAAAACGTGTTCACGGCTGCCTTCTTTTATTGGTGCAGTAAATCACAGGAATTGTCAGCCAACATCATGTGATGGGCCCAGACAGCTGTGATTAGTATTGCAAGGCTCTCTCCTTATTCTGGTAGCACTTCCAGTAATAAATAAACAGATATTTGAGCAACTTGTAGCACTGTGCTTGGAGTAATTATGAGCCACCTTATTCTATATGTGCCACAGAGTAGAAATGTATTTTTATTAATTTTTTTTTCCTGGTGGGAAAAGTTGAAATACGGGCAAAGCACGTCTACTAAACTAGACTTCTTAATTTTATTCTTGTAAAATTAATACCTCCTACTGTTGCTAAGAAGAAAATAATCATATTATTTAAGGAACAGAAAAATGCTTGTGCTGACTCTTCCCAGCACACTGCATCTTTGCTGGGTTGTATTCAAAATGCACGTGGGTAAAATTACATTGAAAATGTTTGTTTCTTTATGAAAGATTTTCCTTTCTCTCCTGGTGATCCTTTTCTCAACCCATATTAATGTTATGTACTTGGTGTTAGTCAGAAGACATCACTGTAAATACTCCCCTCAGCACATTTGCACTTCTGTGGGATCCATAAGCTGTAAGGACCTTGACCTTTTGCTGGGGAAGTTTATCCACTTCATCCCGTGCTATTTTCCAAGCTGGTTAATGCATCTTTTTATTGCTTGACAAAACCTCCTCCTCGACAGCCCTTCAGCTGTTAACATGCACAAGTGCAGCTCACGCCTCACTGGCGTGGTGCTGGAGCTGATGGGGACAATGCCCAGCCCTGGGTGCTGGGATTTGGGTCCTTTCATCCCTCTGCCACCCACACGTCCCTGAAATAGGATCAGCCTTCATGGTGTGTGCTGAGAGCAGAGTCGAGGCAGGTTTGATGTGCTGTGGGAGCAGGCTGGCTCCAGGAGCAGCCAGAGCAGTGCCAGAGCTCCATCCCGGCCAACATTCCCTCCTTTGATCCCATTCTTCTTTCTCAACTCCTCCGGGACAGATCTGTGAATGATCTTCCTCTCTGTTGTGGGGCTGTGCAGCAGGCACAATTCAAACAACATTTCAATATTTATTTGTCATTTCCAGAACGTTATCTGAGCCTGACTCACAGGTTTTTACGTTGTCATTTGTGTTTCAGTTAGGGAGCAATGCATGGATGGAATGTGAAGGTCACATTGCAGCAGGGACCGCTCATCCCTGCTCTCCTGTTCCTCCTCTGCCACCCGGGGATGGAGGAGCCCGGGAAGCTGCTGGTGCCATCTGTGGCATGGCCAGAGGCAGCGGGTGGTGCCAGCCCTGCTCCTGGTCCTGCTCAGACACCGAGCAGCTCCAGCTGGGCACAGGGATCAGGGATGCTCAAAGCCATCTCCGTGCCCTGCTGCCTCTCCCCTCCCTGCAAGGCAGGGTCAGAGGCAGGAGTGCCCAGCTGAGTGCATGGAAACGTGAGCTGCATTCCCTCACCCAGAAATCTGTCAGCTCCCCCTGACCTTAGGAGAAATTTAAAGACAGAGTGACTGTACTTGAGGAACATCAGAACAATAAAATGCCTTGATAGCTCAAGAGGCAGCACTGGGAACCCAGACATGCAGACCCACAGAGGAAAAATTAGGTTTTAATTTCTCAGCTTTAAAAATCCCAACAGATTTACCATACCAGGGCACCTAACTTTGATTCAGGCCACAAGGTTTCTAGGACAGTCACAAATCCCAGTTCAGAAGGGTGCAGGGTTTTCCCCCTGTAGTGCTCAAGGCATGAAAAACCAACAGGCTGAGTTCTCAGCACAGACTGGAGACAGGTTTTCTCATTAAGACAGACCTCGTTTCAGTTATTCCTCTGCAAAATAAGCCCCGTGGCTGATTTTTAAACTTAAGGAACTTTCTGAGAGCCCTCAGCAAGGGAGGCCAGAGCTGGCTGGGCCTGGTTCTTGCACAGGAGGAGTGATGGTCCCTTTCCCCTTTCCCCTTTCCCCTTTCCCCTTTCC
>VWZT01010403.1:104219-119444 GCA_013397055.1 Pachycephala philippinensis | reverse complement strand
GAGGGCAGCACAGCTCTGCCTGCTGGGCTGGCTCTGCTCCTCCAAACCTCCCAAATTCTGCTCCTGGGCAGCAGAAAGTTGAAGTGGTCACTCGGGGTGCTGGGAGCACAATCCCCTTTTTCAGCTTTCGCAGCAGTAAAGGCTGGATTTTGGAATAGAAGGGTACCTGCAGCAGGGACAGCCCGGGGCTGGCAGGGTATAATGAGGGCAGCACAGCTCTGCCTGCTGGGCTGGCTCTGCTCCTCCAAACCTCCCAAATTCTTTTCTCCTCGGGGCAGCAGAAAGATGAAGTGGTCACTCGGGATGCTGGAAGCACAATCCTGTTCCTCAGTTTTCCCAGCAGTAGAGGCTCAGCAGTGCTGCTGAATTTTGGAATAGAAGGGTACCTGCAGCAGGGGTGGCCCGGGGCTGGCAGGGGATGGATAACGAGGGCAGCACAGCTCTGCCTGCTGGGCTGGCTCTGCTCCTCCAAACCTCCCAAATTCTGTTCTCCTCGGGGCAGCAGAAAGAACTAAATGCTGAGGTGTTCTTAAATTCCCAGTAACGAGGCTGGGCTCATTAGCACTCTCATCAAATGGCTTGCAGTTGCTATCAGTCTGACTTGGATTTGAATTGATGACCTTGAGATAAAAGGCTTTTTATTCTATTACCCATCTCCTGAGCCATCAGGTCTTTAATATGCCGTGTAAAATCAGTTTTCAGATGGTATTTCCTTTATATAATGTCGTCATTTGTTATTAATGATGTCTGATTTTGGGTGCTACAAGCTCTAATTGTGCACAATAGTACTTCTGTTATTCCTGTTATTTCAGATTTATCTGCTATATTACCAGATGCTTGTAGACAAAGAGAAAATAGATTGGTAATAGAGTGTAATCCAGTTTTATATAAACGAGTTAATAAAATCACATAAAAATACAGAGTTAAATTCAGCATCAGCAGAGCTCATCTGTTACTTCAGTAAATTGATATATAAAATTCTGCTTTGATGCTGAAAAAAGCTTTACTGCAAAACGCTGCATGGGACTACCAAATGTGTGGAAAATTAAGGAAAAATGAGTAAGAATATTTAATACAAACATCACAATGAAGGAAGTTTATTACATGCCACGGTTTTTCTCCTGAAAAGGATAATATGGCGTAGATCATGTTTTCCCTGAGGATAATATGGAGTAGATCATGTTAAAAACCCAAAGTACACAGGAGTGTGAGGAGTGTAACAAGGGAGCTTTTCCTGTTTTGGTTTTATGTGATTGTGTTTGGAAAAGATAAAACTGGGAGCAGTGGGATAAAGAGGTGCCTTTAGGGAGAGATGCTTTGGGAACTCTCAGGTATGGACACCTTATTGTCCATGTTTGATCTGAGTTGAAGGTACCCAGTATAAATTTGAAAAGGAAAATATCACAAAGCTGGTGCTGCAGCAGCCAGTTGTGCCAGATTAAATGGGTTTGTTCCAGGGGAGATAACATTTCTGTAAGATGTAATTTATTGGGTTTTGACACTAAAAAATAAGGGTTAGAATGCAAATCTGGTGCAGATTTTAGGGGGTCAGCCAGCTGAGCCCTCTGGAGCCCAGTGTATCCCTTGTCTCCAGCAGAGGTGGTCGTGTCAAGGTCATTTTAGAAGCTCCCAGCGATGGGTCAGAGCAGCTTTCTTGGAGATAATGTATTAAAATGATTAACTATATAGCTCAGACAGCTTTTCATACTATCTGTCCTTAATTTGCCTCTCAGTGAATTAAGGCAGCCACGAGTGGTGTTCCCAAAGTACAACTGATTGGAGCTTTCTTAATTAAACCCTGTCATGTGCTGGAATATTGCTGCCATGTCCCTTTTCCAGCCCTCTCTCTTCATGGAGTGAGCAAATATCCTCCTTTCTAGGTCATGTTTTCTGAATCTCACATGGATAATTACCTCCTGTGTCCTGTGGTTAACATCTGCTAATATTTCCCCAAACACCACTTGTGTCTGGCAGCAGCCTCTCCTTGCTGACTCACGCCTGGGTTTTATCCTTTCCAACCTCTGCTCCCACTGCCTATCTGAAAAAAACATAATTTAAAGCTTGTCTTTGTTATTCCCAAAATAAGTAGGACTTCAAATACCTTTCTATTAAATTATCTTTGTGATTTCAGATTGTTTTTTACCGTTAGTGTTGTCCTTTAGGGTCCTGCTGAATCCCTCACACTGTGTATGACCTCAGTCACTCATGAAAATATGGGGCCAAGTCAAACACCTGTGCAGGTGTGGAATTTGATTTGTCGATTTGGAAATAGACAGTCAAAATCTGTTCTTTGAGTGTGTTTATTGTCAAACTAAACTCACAAGTTGGTGAATGGACCTTCCTGTGACAAACATATTCTGTTTGTCTATTCAAAATGTAGCACATCCAATTCCCTCCTGTGATAAGGTAATTATCCTGATTTAAAAAAAAAAAAGGAAAACTGGGTTGACATGATTAGAACTTCACATCTTGGCAGTTTCTTCTCACTTTATATTCCTGGAGTTCCTTACAATTTAATTGTTTATTCATTTGTTCCTGGGCCTTCCAGCAATCTGAATTTAGACTTCTGCAGACCTCTTTTTTCTCACTGTGAAAACAGCTGCTCTGTTTGACCATCTCTTGCCCTCAGCCATTCCCAGAGAGTGCTAAAAACTAATTACTGGTAGTTTAAAGAGAACAACAGCAGATTCAGAAGTATTTCAAAGAAAATTTAATCCTCAATGATCCTCAATACCCCCAGCTGTATCTTACCCACACAATCCTCAGCTCTCAGATTGTGGTCCAAGCTCCAAGTTAAAATGAATTCTGTTGAGGGTCTGGTCACTGTAAGACATCTTTTTGTGAAGAAAGAGGTTAAAAAAGGTGTAGAAAATGCCAGCCTTTTGTGATTTGCAGTTCTTTCCCTGGTAGATAATGGACTAATGTTGCCCTTTTCCTTTACAATCCCTTTCTGCAGGCAAGGTAGGAAGGGATCTTGTCACCAAAAGTAAAAGGTTCTTTTGTAAGTGACCATCTTCACTTTTTTTGATTAATCACGGTTAATTCAACCACTGAAGGGTTAGAAAAACTCATTAGGATTTATATGAACGACTTCTTATTGCTTAATTAGTCTTCATTAGTTGGATTGGAAGAGTTGAAGGTTCACATTTCTGCGTTACTCACCAAACCCACGATAACCAGGCAGCTTTATTATTTTGATAAATGCACTGCAGGTGTGGTTATGTTCTCCTACTGCATTTCCTGTCCTTTTTTTGCTGTCCTGGTGTCTGATCCTCACTCAGGTTCTGGTCAGCCACTCTGAGTGGAGCAAATCCAGTCTAACAGCAGCAGGAGGAGGAAGAGGGAGTTGGCTTTTGGCAGCTCGAGCATCCAGCACCTGGGGGTTAGAGGGGTGGCAAGGGTTAAACTGGAAATCTCTCCCATCTTGGTGTGCACTGGGATTTTTAGAGCTTGATAACACTGCAGTGTTTCTCATGACGGTGGCAAAAGGCAGATTGGAATAATAAATACATGGTAGATATGATAAATATATTAAAAAAAGAGTGATAAACCATGCGTTCTAAGATCCTCTGAAAAAATTGTAGCCTGTTTTTTTGTTCTGCTTCAATAGTTTATTCCAAGTCCTGCCCCTGCAGACTTGGAACATTAATGTATTTCATTCTGCTGTGAAGAATATTCCCCTTTTCTGCAATGCCACCTTCCACTTAGGGATTTCCGAGACAGATGTGATATTAAAGTACCTCCAGTTCTGTGCTTTGGAATAAAGGAAATTATTTAAAGGCAAAAAACAACACAGAATCCTTCAGAAAATGGAAATATAAATTCATTTTCTGAAAGTGACTGAGCTGCTATCGAATTATTTTCTACATTCATTATTTGACAGAATAGCATAAGTAAATGCCAGAGAATGGGAAGTGATTAAAAATGGAAGAATTAATAGCAAAAAGTAGGTAAGCAAATGCTATGTATACAGATTTGCATCCTGTGACATAAAGAGGATTACAGAATTAATTTACCAATGGCATTTATTTGGGAAGCCCGTTCAGATAAATAACAGTGCTCGTGTGCAAGGACCCTAATGAAGTCAGTGGGGCAAACCCAGAAAAGTCAGTTGAGGAATAGAAAAAAAAAAAAAAAATCCCAAAAAAATTGTATTAACTGTTTTCCTTATCAGGTAAAATACGAAGTTAATAAAAACCATGAAGATGATCAGTCTAGAAATTAGAATTGCAGCTTTCTCTGAAGTTGTGATAACTTGGAAGGCCTCAAAAAGCGATCGTGAAGATGGGATTTGTGAACCAAACTGTTGGCACTGCCAATGTTCCATCGTGAGGCAGCAGTGAATGACTGGGTGTTGGTGTGATGAGAAGCTGCTTTTGTTTCCTGACAGTCTGAATCCCAATTCTGACACTCTGATCCCTCCTGGATGGGATTCCTGATCTGGATGGGATTCCTGGTCTGGATGGGATTCACTGAGCTAAGGTTTCTCCAGGCAGAACAACCCAACTGCGTGTTTCCAGGTGGCATTGGCCATCCCCTCCCTGCCCTGGGGCTGTGCCAGCTCTGGGCAGCACCAGCCCTGTCTCTGTCCCCTGTGGATATGAAAAAAGGCTTCAAGCAGGAAAATACCTTAGCCTTTGCAGCACTTTGTGGAAGTTCCCCTTTCCCATGTAAAGAATTTAAAACAATGTTATAGTTCTGTAAATTTCTGCAGTTACTTCTCAAGGGCTGTTTTGGTTTTAACCAGAAAAACATCCAGAAACGGATGTCTCAGAACTGGAGCAATCACCCCAAGGGGTGGGTGTCCGAGGGACCAGTTATTTTATGCCATTCAACACACTTCTGCGTATTAATATATAAAAGTTGTTCAATCTTTCATTAAACTCTCTTACTTCGGATCATTTCTTAGTAGCATAGACTTTGTCATCCTACCTATTCAGGGAGCAACAACAACAGTCCCCAGCCTCGTGTCCAGTGCAGTGTCCATCTCTCCTGTCCGTGCCAATGCTCAGGGTGGTGACAGGGACACGCTCACACAAGGTGCTGTTTGTCTGGGAGCTCCTTCACTGCTCCTTAGGGATGCCCGGGATGGATCCCTGCTTTCTGTGCCATGCGTGTGGGCTGAGCAGACTCCCAGAATTACACCCTGCCTCACCAAATCAACCCCTGGCAGCAACAGGAGGCTTCAAAGTCATTGCAACTCCGGTTTCTAAAAGCTGCTGTCTCGTTACAGAGCTCCTCGCCCGAGTCGGGCCTGACAGAGACGTGACAAATGACTTGGGGATGTTCTTTAAATGCTGCTGGGCTATTGACAAGTTCCTTCCAAACCCTTCCTGTCAGGCCACATCATAAATTGCTGCAGTAGAAGTTATTCCTGAGCAGCTCTAAGACTCATTGTTCAGTTGTACCGACAGCCCGTGGGTTTTAATCTGTTTATTTGGCTGTACCATCCTCTGTGGCTGCCTGGAAACAGGATTTCCAAGCAGGCAGATATCTCTTGGAGAATTCTCGCTTTGCATATTTCCTCACTACTCCATTTGAAAAAAAAAAAAAAAGGCAATTTCTTCTAAACACTTCCCTGCCAAGCTTAGCATTTTTTATCCTGCCAAAAACAAAATCGTTGGTGGTGTCTGAGTGTGGCAAAGCAGGGCAGGGAGTTATTGCTCAGTGGCCCGATGCACCTTTTCCCCTCAATGTTCTGTTCCTCTGTCCTTGCACAGGGCTAAGCATGGGACAGGGGCTATTCAGTGCCCGGAGTAATTTCGATAGAATTTATTATCATTAGCAGGAAGGGCAAAGCCAGTTGCCACAGGAGTTCATTACAGGGAATTATTTCCATATATCCATTTAGGAAGAGTCAGCCCGAAGTGCTGTTGCCTCATTAAATTCAAGAACCTGGGCGCTGTTATCGCTCTCCAGATTTGACAGGCACGTTTTTCCAAAGGCTCATTTCCCTGGAATCTGTGGCATGGCAGGCACACACCGAGAGATGCTCGGTGGATTCCTGCACGAGCTGAGGGCTGGAGCTCTGCTGGATGTGGGAGAAGGGCAGATGGAAGGTTCCAAGGACGCCGGGATGCGGCCCTGGTGGATTTTCCCGGCGGGTTTTCCATGGGAAGAGGCTGCTGAGGAATCACCCTGATCCTTTTTCCCGGTCGGTTTGCGTCAGCTGGAGCTCCCCACGAGGTCTCTGTCGTCACACCACAAGTTGTGGCTCCAGGAGAGGGGAGAGGGGACACCCACTAACGAGGGACTCAGCCAGGAGACAAAGGGGCACTGTGTGCGCTCGTCGTCGCTCGTTTGGGAATTAATGAATTAATGAGTGCAGGGTGCAGATGGGAGGGCCGTGAAACCTCTTCCACTGGGCAAGGAGAGCTCTCCGCTGAGTTCTTGCTGCTTAATGATTTCGTTTTGGGTTTGGGGGATTCTTTGTTGCTGTGCAGTGGTTCTGGGCAAACTGGTTTTGGGGGAGGGATCGATATCTTCAAGGATGCTTCATGCCTGCGTCAGAGAAATGCTTATTTTTTCTTAATTCTTTCATGAAATCCTGCAGATTAACAATGCAAAAAAGGCTTTTTGATCATCTGTTGAGCTGCTGTGTCCCTACAGGGTGGTTGTTTTCATTAACCAACTCGAGTTTGCGGTTCTACAATGCAGATTTATGTTAAAAAGTTAATAACAACCCTAGAGCACAAAATGACAGGGAAAGCAATTCTCTCCAGGTAATTAAAAATCGAGCCTTTCTGACAAAACAAGATATTCGGTAACCTGTGAACCTAAAAGGCTGCCTTGGTTTCCCAGTGCCTGGCATTCCCAGTCCCTGCACGGGGCAGGGCTCGTGCCTGTTGTGCCTTCCCCAGCAGGCAGGAGATAATCCTGGGTTCCTCACAGCCCGTGTTCTGCCCGAGCTGCCAGCAAATGTGCTGAGATTTGCCAGTCAGCCGCTCTCAAACAGAATTTGCAATGTGTTTTTCCTCAGTGGAAGCACTGGTTGGAGTTTGTTTCTTTTGCAGCTCCCTTTCTTGCCAGCGATGGAGGGGTTTGGATGGATGGGACAGGTTGCACGAGTGGAAAGAGCCTCATTTCCTCAACAAGCTGTCCCAGAAAAGAGCATTTCTTTTTTTCTCTTTGCCAAGGGAAAAAAAGGAAAAAGCGTTTCTCATGAATCCAGTCCATTTCAACATTATAACCTTTATCCCCCAAATGGAGGTGCTCAGTTTTTTGCCAAACCCCTGCTCATTACACAGGATTTTCATCTCTCTCTGAAGGGTTTACACTTGAGTTTTTATCTGGAAGGATGTTGGTGAATTCCTGGGAAAGGGGTGTTTTTGGGGTCTCCCAACACCTCTGGGGTGCTGCTGTCCTGTCCCCAGGGCTGGTGGGTGAGGATGGGTCAGTCCCCAGAGCTGGGGGTTACTGGGGTAGAGTTTAGATAGTTCAGAATTTTTCACTAAACTCTGAATTTTTCAATTTCAAATTCAGAATTCAAAGCCTGGCATTGAATAAATGATCATTTCACCCTGAAGGTGATAACAGAGGCATCTTTACTTTTAAAACCAGCATTTTGGGAAGGAGTGGCTTTACCAGATCTTTCTGTATTTTAGCCTTGCCAAGGCACTTGTGGAACACCAAAACAGCCACATTCTGAAAGCTCTGGCAAAACCTTTTGCTTGTTACTTGCTTTGCAACGAGGAGCAGTTCTTGATGCAACTCATTAAAGGATTTCCTCAGCCAAGGGGCTGGAACATGAACACTTCTCTCCCTCAGAACTCCTAATGCTTTTGACAGATTTTTTGAAGTTCCCATCACGAGCTGCAGCCTTTGGGCTCCCTGAGGGTTGCTGGCAATGGCCAGCCCTGAAACTTTTATTTTCCCTTCTTGCAGGAAGTATTAAAGATCAGTGAGGAAAGGTTGCCTGGTATTAGGATTAACCTGAGCCTTGATTTCTCGTTGCTGTGTTTCTGTTCAGAGTCATCCTCAGATGTGGCTGAGAATGGCATTTAGAGCTGGGTCTGAGGGAAAAGTGCCCCTCTGGATCCCACAGGAGTAAGAAGAACACTTCGGATGCTGGTGATGGGATGATGGTTGTGCCTCAGGGCAGCTAAGGAATGTTGTGCCACCATTTTGGGGAGAAATACATCAGGAAAAGGATCAGTGTGTTAAAGGAATTGGATTTAGGAACGATTTTTTCTGTGTGTGTGAAAGGACAAGGGAGCGTTTTGCTGTAGAGTGGTAGAATTGCAAAGAACAGAGATTTTCAGTCTTAAAAAATCTAATTAATATCATTGATTCATCATCCTGCTGCGAGTTAAGTGTCCTTTACAGATCAGAGGTGTACATTTAAATGTAGAAAGAATAAATATTGTGTTCCATGAGCTCAGTAGGAGCTCTGACATCAGAGCACCCTAATCCTTTAGGGACCAAGCTGGTGTTCATCCCTGCTCCATCACTGGGTGTGCATTTAGGAATATTATTTTGGTATTAATCTCTCCAGACCTCCATCATCCCTCATTTCATTGAGAAGTGTAACATAAGGAATTAGCTTAATTAGTGATTAGGGATTGTTAATTGTGACTGTTTCTGTGGAGGAGGTTGTCCAGTTCCCTGCTGAGTTGTCCAAATTAGTGACCTGGATGCACTGGATATTATTTACTTGTTTTACACCAAATATGAGACTGGATATTATTTACTTGTTTTACAGCAAATATGAGACCAAATCTCTTTTCCTTCCTCTTCCCTTGGGTTTGGATGAATCATCAGATTTCTCTGACTCAGTTGGGTTGGGTTTTTTTGTCTCTAAGTCTGCCACTTTCACCCATCTGCAGCCCATTTCCACTTTGGAAAGAGGGATAAAAACACTTCCACGCTTTTATGTCACCAGGCATTGCAGAGAAGCAGCAGCTTGGTGACGCAGCAAAGGCAGGTGCACACTGACTTCTAGAAAATTTAGAATAATCAGAAATAATTTGCTGTTTGGAAGCGTAATTGATAAGAAAGGTGCCACACATCATAAATTGCTACAAGGTCTTCTGGTGCATCCTGAGATCCTCCTGGAAGGAACCTGGTCCTCTCTGTAATTTGCAGATTCAGGGTGGAAAAATGAAGGTGTAGGAATGTTTCATGATGATCTAAGAGAAATTGTGTGAGAGACCATCATAGCCTTGGATGGACTTGTTGGAAGTGATCATACTTGAGTGTTAATTATTTACACACTAATTACACAGAGTTTCACGGTACTTTCAGTAATTTGGCTGCATAAAATTTATTGATGGGCTGATCTTAACAGAAACCCCCCAGAAAGTGAAGGCAGGTCTAGGGGATTGAAAACAAACAAACAAACAAACAAAACAACCAAAAAAACCCCCAAACCACACAAACAAAATAGAAAAGCTTTGGAAAAGTTTCAGATAGCTCTGAGAGTCAGAGGCAGAAATGAGCAGAATTTAGGAATTCATTTTAAAAATATTTCAAATATCATTTGCTCAGCTGTAATGGAAGACAGAATTTACATCTTTCTTGGCCAAGTTCAGCTGACTCCCTGTAAAAGAGGAGTTAATTGAAATAGGGCAGAAGGACCAACTCAGATATTTTGGGATCACCCTTTGCAAGTGCCACAGACAGGAAAATCTGGTGCTAAACGTTTTCTCCCTGATAAATGTGGTTTGCTGCCATCTGATCCATGTTCCCAGCTCGGGGATGTCTCACCCTGCACATTGCAAAACTCGGGATTAAGAAACGCGCCTTGAAAATGTGCCAGCCACGATCCTTAAAAGGCTCCCAGAAAAAGATGACTCAGTGCTTAAATGGCCACTGAGTGCATCTGCAGAGCATTTCAGGTTAAATTCCCTGGAATTGTCGGGATTCCTTGGGAAGCTGCTCTGGAGGGAAGAGGCAGCGCCGTTACCGAGGTCCTGGAGCAAAGGGGCAGCATCAACCCAGGAGGAAAGGAGCATCATCAACCCAGGAGGAGCATGAGGGGAGAAGAGAGGTCCCAAAGCCACCCAGAGCAGTGAGGAGGAGGAGGAGAAGCCCTCAGGCTACCCCAGGGAGGTCTGGAATTGCTGAACTGGTTTGGGGTCTCACGGCTGGTTGATGACTGGTGGCACCAGGAAGGGGCAGATGTGAGATGTTCTGGTTCATGGGGTGCAAGGCAGGGGTTGGGAGTTGTGGAGTGTCAGAGAACTTTGGGGGATGTTTGTGCTGTGTCCCTGCACAGACTGAGCTGGATTTGTGGTTTTGTTTGTCTCTCTACCTTCTCGTGGTCTCTTTGCAGTTGTGTAGCAGAGCCTTGGTTACTGCACATCTCGGTGTAAAACCAGGATTTATTTCTATAAAGGCAGGATTTCTGAATTCTGGTCTTAGCTCAGATGTTTTGTGGGTTTTGTTGTTTCTGTTATGGGGTTTTCTTCTTTTCCTTTTCTCTCTCTCAACAAACCCTGCTTTCTCAGTCTCTCAGCTGTGCCCGATGTCCCCTCAGAGCTGATGGGCAGAGCTGAGACATCTGAATTTATTCTCCAGTGTCTGGTGCTTCCTGCTTCTTAAAACACATCTAAAATAACCTTTACTGGAACAATTCCTTTTACCTTTTCTATCTTGTGGGTCAGAGAGGAAGGAGATTTTTAGCCAGTTCTTTGCTGGCCAAATGCACCAGATTTTCTTTGCCAAGTGTGTTTCTGATACATTTGAGCTTTGAAGAACTCCGATTCAGGTGCTCTGTGGGGACATTTCAGAAAACTCTGACTTCCTCTGCTGAAAATCAGCTTCTCTTCAGCACTGCTTGGATTTTTAGAGTGTCCTACCCCAACCATTTGCAAGGTTGAACATTCCCAGCTGGCACGAGGAGGTGCAGTCCCAGGGCTGTGCAGGCGCTCCCGCCTAATGAGCTCCAGATTTGGCTGCTCTGGGATGTGCCAGGTTTTGCCTGACAGCTTTTTTTTTCTTTCTTTTTGGCTCCTCCTGAGGGAAAGCAGCTTCTTTCTGTCTTTGTAATAAATGGGGGCAGCTGCACGTCGAGGCAGTGCCCTTCCAGATTCTGAAGATTGATCCAGATTCTGCTGGAGTTTCTTGCAATTCCTTCTGGAGGTGGGAGGCAAACTCTGCTGAAGTCCTCAGGAATCTCTTGCTAACTTTGATTTTACCTTAGTGCTCGTTCTGCCTTTGGCTCTGTATGGACAGTAAGTAAATGTCAATTATCTTTTCAGACAGAGGTCCCTGCAGAGATAAAAGTTTCTGATTTTCATCAGGAAAAAGTGGTGATGGGACAAGGGGAATGGCTTCAGACTGAAAGAGAGTAGGGTTAATGGGATATTGGGAAGGAATTGTTCCCTGTGAGGGTGGGGAGGCCCTGGCACAGGGTGCCCAGAGAAGCTGTGGCTGCCCCTGGATCCCTGGCAGTGCCCAAGGCCAGGCTGGATGGGGCTTGGAGCAGCCTGGGACAGTGGAAGGTGTCCCTGCCATGGCAGGGGTGGCACTGGATGGGCTTTAAGGTTCCTTCCAACCCAAACCATTCCAGGATCCTCTGCCACACTTAACAGGACTCTCTCCTAGGCTTTTGTCACGAAAGCTCAGACATAAAGAACATAAATAAAATATAATTTTTAAAAAATCTTTTCTATATCTTTTTATATATCTTGATTATTTTTTGTTTCTTTTCTTTTTCTTCATTAGTGTTGTTTTTTGTTTCCTTTTTGCTTTGTTTCCCTTCTTTTTTTCCTTTTTTGCTGCAAAGTCAGAAGTTTCCCAACTCTGTGAGGTGCACACCAGAATTTTCAAATAATTTACTTTTCTCCTTTGACAACTGCAATTTTTTGCCACTCCACGTTATTACCAAGTTCTGTTCTTCCTCCTCCCTCCAAGCTTTGCTCCAGCAGAACTTCCCAGCCCATCCAGGGCATCTCTGCTTTATAATTACTTCACATTTCTTTACGGCTTCTCTTTAGGCAGGGGAATTGCATAAGTTAATGTGAATAATACTAATTATTTTGGATCTGTCACTGCACGACTGATGATGAATAATGCAGGCACTGCTCTGCTGCTGGATGCAGTTGTTGGGGATTTTTGCCTTTTTCCCCTCATCACCATCCTTGAAGTATTGTGACATCAGATGACACAGATAGACCTGGGTTCTGTAATTAAGTTTTATTTTAATGATCCTGGAACATACTGAGTTTTGCATGTTCTCGTGGTTTAAACGTGGTTTAATCAGTCTTCCAGCTTTCCTGGCTGCTCAGTCCTCTGCTGACATTTCTCCAGAGGAATAACAGGATTCAGGAGGATAAAACTTCAGAATGCCCCTCTCTGGCATGTTTAGGTTTTCATATTAATTAAGATAATTTTGTGCATTAGATCAATGAATTTTTCCCATCTCTCTGTGGAAGGCCTGGCAAATAACCCCACAGGGGAGGGAATTTCAGGGACCATGGATTTGGCTTTTCTGATAGAACTCACCTTATTTTCCATGAGCATTGGGGTCATTGGGATTTTTTCCACTCCTCCTTCCATAAAACAAGCTTTAATTCTTTTTGTATAGGCTTTTGCAGCTGCAAAAGAAATGAAATTTGATGAAAGCAGTGACTGAAAGCATGGCTTCCTCACCCCCTCACTGCACACTCTGCCCAGAATCCATGGAATATCCACAGGAAAAGCTCTGCTGAGGTGGGATCTTATTTTCCCCCCAGTTTGCCAGCAGAGCTGCTGGTTGTTGGGCTGAAGAAAAGTCATTTATGAGTGGTGGGTGAGGAATTTGTGAATATCCAGCTCATCTGTCTGAGCTCTGAGAGCTCTGTCCGTAACTGTCCAAAAAGATATTTCCAGGCTGAATTTTATCCCCTTTAGGCACCGAAACTTAAGAATTTAACAGTCTTTTTTTGTTTTCCCTCCCGTCCCCTCCCTCTTTTTTCCCCCTGTGGCTGTTTAATATTAAAATGCTGCATCCTGTGGTAGGGAAGGCAGCAGGGATGCTGCAGCTCAGGGGGGATGTTCATTATCAGCAGTGCAGGTTCCCAAACCCCTCGCAGGAGCAGCATTTGGATGGGCTGAGGCTGCCCAGCTTTGCTCTGGCAGGATGGAAAGCTCAGCCTGATACTCAGAGCTGATTCCTGGAAAAGGAGGATGTGGGAATGCAGCTCTTTCCCAGAAGGGGAGCTTGGAAAGATGCTCCTCCACTCCAGAAAGATGATTTTATTCCGACTTGGAAGTAAATCTGAATATATTTTTGGTGTAGCCGGGTTTATCAGAGTGTTTGGGAGGAGGAATGGAGCATTTCCAGCCACAGTTTTCTTCCTCATTGCAGGTGAGAAGGCTGTGGAAAAGGACTTGGAAAAAAAAATTGGCTGTTTGTTGATTGTTCCCATAGGAGAATCCTTTGAAATTCAGCAACTCAACTTCCTAAAGTCACAATTCCCACTCAGGGGTGATGTCTGTTACAGTAAAAACCACCTTGGTGTTCCCAGAAAATAATGAACTCCAGACATATTTATTGGCTGTGTGGCTTGAATTCAAAGAACTTTAAAGGAGAAAGAAAGAAAGTGGCCAGTTTCCCCAGCAAAAACATTTACAGTGGGAAGAAAGAGTTTGAAAAATTTAATTTTTTAGCCTGAGGCCAAACAGAGCAATCACGTGTAGGATGAATCAGATGGATTCCATGCACAGAATGCTGGAAAATCTGCTTTGAAGCATTAATCAACACTCTCATGTTATGATTTTTAGGTTTGTAATTACAATCATGCAGTATTTACCAAGTGTGAATACTTACATTGCAGGGATTTGTTATCAAATTGGACATGGGGCTTAATTTAGATTAAATTCAGGAACTTTGTGTCTGGAAATCACTCAGTACTTTATGCCTCGTAGGCAAAAAGTGCAGGGGAAGAACGTGAGGAGGAGGAGAGGAAATAAACACCCCAATGGCAGAGACAACAATACACTTATTTTTCTCTTTTAATTAACAGTAAAGGCTCAGGTATGATAACAGAAACAAATCAGCTTGATGTAAATTCATTGCAGATCAGAGGTGCACTGAAGATACCAAAAAATTAAATACTCTACATAGAGTCTTGTGGAAGCTGGGTTGAGGAATTGATTATTGTGAGGCTGAGCCTAAGTAATAAGCATGAAATATTAATTAGGCTCCCCATATCTCGTGAAATAAAGGTGCTTTAGTGTTAAGAAATGAAATTGAACCAGATTTAGAAGAAACATTTCAGATTATTTTGTGCAATAGGCTAAAGCAAATATTGACTCCCTGGTCCATTAATGCAAATAAATTAAATTATTAGGGATTAGTGGCCAGTTGAAACTGGAGAGAACCCAAAGCAGGAAGGTTTAACCTTTTCTCTCCTCATCCCTGCCACTCAGGCTGCAGCAGCAGTTGTGTCTCCTGCACGGGAGCACTGCTGCTCTCCAGGGAAGCCTTTGGTCAAATGAGTCCCTAATCTTTGATAATGTGCTCTCCAGAGGGTCCTGGGGCTCAATGTTCTGATCAGTAATAGGATATGCAAAGCAGAGCTGCTCTGGCAGGGCCTGGCACGAAATAAATGATGGAGTTCCAGCAGGGAAGCTGAAACCTCCACTGGCTGAACCCAGCTTGGGAAAAGGGTTCTCTGAAATTCATGTGGCTTGGTTTTATCTCCCCTGCTGCAGTTCTGTGTTCTTCAGGGATGGGTGAGCTTTTTTACCTGGGTCCTGGTGGAATGAGAGAGGGAAGAGCACCAAAGCAGTGAGGAACAGGGAGGGTTTGGGCTCCCTGGTGAGGAATTGGAGAGGAGTGAGCAGTGCCAGGGATGGGGATGCTGCACCTAGAGCAGGATCAGTGCTGCCAGAGTGACCTTGTTATGGATGCTAAAAAGCTTTAGCAGAGAAGTTTTCAGCTCTCTGCAGCATTCTGTGAGAGCTCTGTCTTTCTCGTGCAAACTATTAAAAACAACACTGTGGGTTTTGTAAACCAACTTTACTATCTTGCACCTGCAAACTCTTTTAGGATTGTTATGATATCGACTGGGGAAATATTTTGAAATGGGTGTTGTGAGAATTGACCAATCACTCTGGTAGGTAGCTAGCTAGAGGTCCAATAGCCTTTTACCACTCAAGTAAACTCTAAGGGAACTAACACATATAAACCCGTCTATTATTAATTAATTCCATTGTCTCCATTCCTTCCTGGCTCCGTGTCATTATTCCTCTCCATCCCCATTATAACAGCGACACCTTGTCCTGCCTGTTATGATG
>VWZT01010403.1:47042-103612 GCA_013397055.1 Pachycephala philippinensis | reverse complement strand
TGTCCATGATGAAGCAGCAGCCAAGGCGAGAGGGATGGCTTTGCATTTTCTTTCTTAGAGCTATTTATATCCTCTCTGTCACCTTCAGAGCCCAGTTGTGTGTCTGGATTGTTGGCTTACTCCTTTATCCTTCCAAACCAGCTTTCATGTGACTTTCTATCCTAAATTTTCCCCTTCACATTTCATATCCTTGGGCTGTGATGTGCTCATAGAATCATGGAATTATTCAGATTGGGAGGGACCTAAAAATCATCTGTTTGCACCCGCTGCCATGGCAGGGACACCTTCCACTGTCCCAGGCTGCTCCAAGCCTCATCCAGCCTGGCCTTGGGCACTGCCAGGGATCCAGGGGCAGCCACAGCTTCTCTGGGTAACCTCAGGGCCTCCCCACCCTCTGAGTAAAGAATATTTTCCTAATACCTAATCTAGCCCTGCTCTTCTCAGTTTGAATCCATTCCCCCTTGTGCTGTCCCCACATGTTTGTGCAAATAATCCCATTTGTTTCTAAGTGTGTGTGTGCAAACGTTGACTGCCCATTGTCCTTTAATGCCAAATATTTCCCAGGAAAATGGCACTTGAATGCCAAATGCATTTCTGAGGCAATTTCCCCAGAACAGCACAGTCTCCATAAATGTGTGTGAAATCTTTGTGTCTGAGCCTTACTCAGAGCTTGGGTCACACCAAGATACCACGATCATCAGCTGTGTAACTCCCTCAGGGTGTGGGCTCAGTTCTGCTGAGGGAAATAAGCAGGAATTTGAAAATCAGTATTGAAAAGGGGTTTTTAAGATGGAGAAAAGGTCTTAAAGTTGATTTTATTTATTAAGTACAACCATTAATTATGAGTATTGTGTAAGTTGGCCTGTGATTATAGATTCTTGTCATGGAAGTTGTATCCTATGGGTCTGGGCGTTTTCAAGCCCAAAGTTCCTCACAGGCAGGTTAAAGAGAATTCTTTATCAGAGACATGATCTCCCCTGAAAGAAACGTACATTCGGCTCTCTGTGTGATTAAATATTTTGCAAAATGATGTAATTTAAAGTTTAATTTAAAAGCAAAGTGGTAGGTTTGTGCAAAGGCAGGTCTGCAGTGCAGCAGACACCTGATGATTGCTGTTCTCTGCTGGGCTGGAGTTTGGCTGGGAGTAGTAAAAAACAAAATAGAGGTTGAACAAGTGATTGAATGAAAGATAGTTTCATTTCATAAAAAAAAAACTTCCTCAAAAGTCCAAATTTCTGGCACAAGTGCTGATTTCTCACTCCTGGGTGTTGTGTTTACAACCAGGAGCAGGGCATGGGTGAGTTCAGGGTGAAGGAAGGAGCAGGAATAGCACCAATCCTAGGGACAAACTCCAGCACTTGATGAAAAAATAATACAATCAATTAATAGATAATCAAGTGTTAATAATTGAAATGAACTCGGGATGAGTGTTGTTAATATTTAAATATTATTCTGATAGATCAAAATTAATCACAGTGTTACCTGTCTGTGTGGAGGGATGCTGGGCAGAAATCCAAGTCTGGTCCTTAACACAATGGATCTGAAACCCACTCAGACATCAGCTGATGTTTTGTGGTTCAGAAGAGGTTCAAAAACATTTCCTGTGTGTTATCTCCGTTTTTATAAGCATTCAGGGAAAAGAGCATCAATATCTGCAATGAAATATATTTTAAAGGAGTTGGGGTTTGCTTTCGTTGGGGTTTTTTTGGGTTTTGGGGGTTTTCTTTGGTTTTCTTTGGAGTTTTTTTGGAGTTTTTTTTTTTGGAGGTTTTTTTTGGAGGTTTCTTCGAGGTTTTTTGGAGGGTTTTTGGAGGGTTTTTTGGTTTTTTGTTGTTTGTTTGGGGTTTTTTTAGGGGATTTTTTTGAGTATTTGGAGGATGTTGCTTTTATGTTGCTGCTTCAGGTGACAGGGCAGCAGCAGCCCCTGTCCTTGGCCGTGACCCCAGGAGATTTTGGGGTGCTCCAGCTCTGCTGGGGCAGTCTCAGGTGCCTCTGGTGCTGATCCATGGCAGTGGATGGAATATTTTTCCAGCTGGTTGTGTCAGGATGAGCCAGGCTGGCTGTGACACTTGAAATCCTAAGGGAAGGAAAAGCAAACCTGCGTGAAGTTGCTCCTTCAGGTGTAGGAACAGAATTTTTGAAAGATGAATTTACAAAGTGATGACTCTTGATTTTTCCACCTATTTCTCCAAAGCTTCTTCAGCACATGCCCGTTTGAAATTAGATTTCTTGCAGTATTCTGTAAATTGCTTCAACCAACACTGCAAAAAAAACTGGAGGATTGGGATTTCGTTATGTATTTTATTCATAAAACCTGAATGCAGGTGTTAGAATTCCTCACTGGACGTATTTTTTGCTAAGGGCAATGAAGCACTTTGGAAAATTTAATAGGTACCAGGTCACCAAAGGAAGCAGAGCATAAACTACACGAGATTACCTTGGAATAAGGAATAAAGAAGGAAGCACCTTAGTCTTAGATTCTGGATTTATACATGCATGACTTTTCCAGATAATTGTAACCTCATAAATTTATAGCAGTTAATACATTTCAGTCTTGAAACTCAAAGGTTTTCCAAATCCTTAGAAAAACCTGTTTCTGTTGTTCTCATCCCCTTCCCCAGTTCATCTTTGAGCTCTAAATGCAATAATTTATTGGCA
This sequence comes from Pachycephala philippinensis, assembly GCA_013397055.1. NCBI lineage: Eukaryota > Metazoa > Chordata > Aves > Passeriformes > Pachycephala > Pachycephala philippinensis. Next base: position 100,954 of record VWZT01010403.1, on the reverse strand, counting down.
GTGCTTTGGATTCCAACAGCTGGTGCTTTATTCAGTGGCTCTGGAAGACGAGCTGGGATAAAAATTTGGGCTCAGGAGAGAATCCAGAGGTTTTCATCCACCTCATGGGGAAGAGCACTGCACTCCTTCTTGGAGAGCTGCTCTTGAAGACACTTAGATGAAAAGGTTGTTGAAATAGTTTGGAAATGAGGAGTGTGGCAAATGGAGAAGGGATCTGAATCTCTGGGAAAAATTCTTTATGAAATGGCACCCAGCTTTGTGTTCCCTGTTTTCTCTCTTGACCTGCTTTAATTTTGTTTTAATTTGTTTTTTTGGTCGGGGGAATGTGTGATAAGGGAGGTAAGCGTTTGACAGACAATAAACTGTGTAATGGCAGTGATTAACATTCACAAAAGGTAATTCAGGTGGGAAAAAGTCTAATAAATACTTCCACAGGAGGATCTGCTTTTAAGTTCTTCAGGGGAAAACACAAACCACAGAAAGAAAACCCAAAACCCACTCTGGGATTTTCAGATTACCCCCAGAGACTGGGCTCAGATTGCTGGTGGTGTTAATTTGAGCAGAGCATCCAAATCCCTGGAAATATTGGTCCCCATCATTCAGATGCCTGCAGGACTCGGTGTCGTGCAGGGAGCAGTTTCTGCAGGGATTGGGGACTTTGTGCCCCTGCTCTGGGCTTCAGCTGCTCAGAGCTTTCAGGCTGGTGAGTCCCAAGGTTTTAAATGAGCTGTGCTGAGTGAAAGCCCTGAAACTGTGAGTGAAGTAGGAATTAGGGGATGTTTCCTGCGCTCTGCAGAAGGCAGAGGGGGCTGGATGGGGTCTGATGTTCAGACAGCTTTTAGCAGGACTGGTCCTGTGCTTGTCCAAAGTCACCTCTGATTGTCTGTTCTGGGCTTGTCATCTGTCACAGCTGCTCTGTCTGCTGGCCATCCATGTCCTTCTGGACAGATTTATGTCACACCCCATCCCTGCACCGTGACCAATATCACAGCAGACAATGAAGGAAGCAGATGTACATTATTTCTTAATTATTGTTACTTTATTGCTGTCTAGAAATAATTTCTTCTTTTTCCCCCTCCAAAACCAGGTTCCTATTTGTTTTCTTTTTTTTTCCTTTTCTTGTTGTTGCTGTAATGGGCTGTCTCAGCTCCACAGCCATCAGAAATCTTGGCTTGATGAGGCTGCTATGAAACATTTAAAGATTTAAATTATAAACTCAGGGGGAGAAAACCAGCGATGCATGATTAGTTGAAAGTTTTAAACATAATAGTCATATTTTTCATATGCATGTACAAAAATGGCTGATGTCAACTGTAATGTGATTTTTAATACATATTAATAGAGTCTGCTGCAGTGTGGATGGTTTGAACACCTTTTGGCAGATGGCTGTGGTATTAGGGAATGCACAATATAAATGAGTCATTTAGGGAAGGAAAACAATGCTCAAGTGCTAGCGTTGACTCTGCTCGGAGCTGCAGTTCCAGCACATCGCTTCTGCAACCAGAAGGATTGGAAGCAGGATTAAATTTGCCAGGGAAATCAAAGAAATGAACAGATAAATTCCTGTGTCAGAAAGGAGCTCGCTGTTGTTGCAGCTCGTTCACATCCCCAGTTGTGTTATCTTTTAGCTCCTTTAGAGGTCGGATGGTGCAAGGCCAAGGCTGGGGCTCATCCCTGGCAGGGTTTGGAATGGAGCAGCATCTCTCACGTGGAGCCCCAGGGCTGTGAGCTTCTGTGTGCTGGATGTGAGGGATGGAGCAGCTCTGCTGTGAGGAAAGGCTGAGAGAATTGGGATTGTTCAGCATGGGGAAGAGAAGGCTCTGGGGTGACCTCACTGTGGCCTTTCAGTCCCTAAATGGGCTCCAGGAGAGCTGGAGAGGGACTTTTGCAGGGGCCTGCAGGGACAGGGCAGGGTAAATGACTTCCGGCTGAAACAATAGGTTTAGATGGGATATTAGGAAAAATTATTCCTGGGGAAACCCTGGAAGAGGTTGTCCAGAGAAGCTGTGGCTGCCCCTGGATCCCTGGCAGTGCCCAAGGCCAGGCTGGACGGGGCTCGGAGCAGCCTGGGACAGTGGAAGGTGTCCCTGCCCATGGCAGGGGTGGCACTGGATGGGCTTTAAGGTCCTTTCCAACCCAAACCCTTCTGTGATTCTCTGTGGAAGCAGCAACCACTGTCTTAAAACTGATGTGAGATGTGAAAGAAGTTGATGGCTGAGCATTGTCTGCTTTTTGTTTTTGCTGTTCAGAAAACAGAATTAGCCGGTGATGAATCTGCGAGTCCTGTAAGTGTATTCCACTCTCCAGGTAGTGGCCTGACAAATGACAGGGATTTTGTAGGAAATCACTTTAGCAAACGCTAAAGGGCACTCATCTCTGAGCCAGAGTGCAGCAGCTGCTTGGGCAATTTATTGCTGTGCTCAAATTCCTGATCGAGGCGCTTGTTTGTAATCGCTCTGCCTGGTAACCCTGGCATGGCTGGGGTGGTCTGTGAAGAGATATTTAAAAGCAATCTGCATTTTCTCCCTTGGAAATCTTCAGAGCCATTCTCATTGCATGAGTTTCCAACAGGAGAGGCAGTAGCTTTTGGCTTCTGCTTGATCAGGATGATTGTCAGGGCGCTTAATGAGCTTTGTGCAGAGCGAGCGCTTTCGGAGCATATGTGTGCAGCAAGAACCTCTCCTGCTGGCTGGGCACGCTGCTCCACAGGCAGCCTGCCTCTCCTCAGCCTGCTGATGCCTTTTAGGTTTTAATTTTTATATTTTTCGAATCCTGTATTCCCAGTGTGTAACTCTGCAGTGTCCTGTAGCCTGGGAGCTGCTGCTCTCTCATGCTGAGACAGACAGAACAAAGCCTCTCCAGGCTGCTCTCCAAGGACACTCAGATTGTCCTAAGCCAAAAAGGTGTAAACTAGGGCCTCTAGAGAGGTGGAGAAATTGAAGAAATTACATCATTAGCCAAAGTTTTAATTGGTGAAATTATGTTGATATGCAAATGGACCAAAGCTATAAAAGTGTGAAGAACTCGTGACTCGGGGTCCATCTTGGGTGCAGCCTTTGGCCTGCCCAGGGTGTGCCTCTGAAGGCCTTTCAAATAAATATCCACCTTTATTCCCTTACTCCAGCCTAGTCCCTGTTTCTAGGTAGCCTCTCAAGGCATCACTGGGAGCATTTCAGTGTTTCCAGACACCCATTTGGAATCAGGATGACATAGAGCTCATCCCTTTGAACGTAGCTCTGTGGCGAAGCCAAAGTGGAAACAAATTCTAGCGTGGATCACAAGGTGTGAGCAAACTGCCTCTTTTTCCTGATTGGGGCTGTGTTTTCTCTGGAAAGAGAACTGTGCTCCAAACCTTTGAAAAGGAGCTTTGGGAGGCGGCGTGGGGGCTGACGTGGGTGCACAAAAGCAGCCTCCAGGTTTGCCCCGTGCGCTGACGCGTCGTGTCGGGGCTGCTGCCGATGGAGCCGAGCCCTTGGCTGGGGCTGCAGCAATCCAGATCGAGTGATGTGTAATTTACTGAGCTGCCTGTTAATTCTGGGAGGTGGTGAAATCTCCTGGGCATATAATTACTACAAATGTTTGCTTGACTCTACCACATCGCTTGACATTACGCTCCACAAGTTTGTACCTCGCCGAAATTGCGGCCTGGCTATAAAACGCCACTGTTAGGCAGCAAAAATATTAAAGAAGTACGGATGAGACTAAAGGCATTTTAAAAACGCTTTCTACGCCTCGGAATTACAAACATTCATCCCGTCTCCTGCTGATTACACACTTTGTAATAGCTATTGTTTCCACGGCTGGGGTTTAATTTTCCTCAGCACGTTGGCAGCGCTGGTGATCTCAATAACAATCCTCCCAGCAAGGCAGCGAGGGCTGCGGGGAGGCCAGCGGGGAGCAGCCTGACTGACAGATATTTTAAGCCTTTTTGTGGTTCAGGATTAGTGAAACATTCCCAGGCAGACCTGTTGGAGTGGGGAATGCGTGGGATCCTGGCTCTGTCACCTGTCAGGAGCTGGAGTGGCTTTGGGGTCAGGGTGGTGGCGTTCCTCCCTCAGGTTACACCTCAGCCCGGGATCTCTGCGGAGCCTGGGGTGAAGGCAGTGCCAGATTTCCAGGGAAATTAAAGCCACCCGTTCACTGTTCATGGGTAAATTGCTGCTCAGGGGCTTCTCAGTGACACAGGTCAGCCCCAGAGTGCAGGTGTGTGTTTAAGCTGGATATTTTGGGGTGTAGGGGTCACGAGCAGGTGCTGGGTGAGGCTCTGGGACATGTTCTGCAACACCAGTCCCATCACAGAATCACTGAGTGTGGAAAAGCCCTCCAGGTTCATCGAGTCCAAGCTGTGCCCCATCCCCACCTTGTCCCCAGCCCAGAGCTCTGAGTGCCACCTCCAGCCCTTCCTTGGGCACCTCCAGGGATGGAGACCCCAAACCTCCCTGGGCAGCCCCTGCCAAGGCTTCCCCACCAGGTCTAAAACCAGATGAGCCACACTTTGCACCAGTCCAGGCTTTTTCTGGAGTCCTGGATTGTCCCTTTGGATGGGGAGAAGTGGTGCTGGAGACAACAACCAGCTCCCAGGGGAGGGATGGTTCCTCCTCACCTGCAGATTCCTTCCAGCAGCCCTGGAGCTGATTTTGCAGCGAGTGAGAGCCGCTCCCAGACGCTTGGGATGCCCAAACTTGTCCTGGATTATAGAAGCTTAAAGTATTTGTTGAAAACATTGATTTCTTTGAGTGTGAAAGCAGAATCCCTTGTGCCCAACGAGTTTTTGTGAGCCCATTTAGACATTAGCCAAGCTGAGAATGAAAACAACTTTCACTCTAATAAAGCCAAAGTTGCAAAATTAGAAATGCTGTTATTACAAAAGAAAAGCAGGCAAAACTGGGAGACAGAAACTTCATGTGTACCTGGATTAGGAGCTGCTGAAGGCGTTACCTCCAAAGGAGGAATCTTGTTTGTCTTTGCTTTGGTGAGTTCAGCCTTACAGTGCTCAGATTTTGGAGAGGTCTCTTGAGAGTGGAAGCCCACCTGGGGATTTCATTCTTTATTTTTTAATCTTCTGGCTGCTCCATAATGCAAGAGGCATTTTAGAACAGCTCTCAGGCTTCCCTGGTTCCTGCAGCAGTTGGAAGGATCTGTGAGTGTTGTCAGCTTGGATTTACCTGCCTGGTGCCCAGGAGAGTGCCAATGACCTTGGTTCATGGTGAGTGGCTCTGAGGGAGGCAGAGGGATTGGGATACTGCAGTTTTCTGTTTCTCAGGAAGCACACAGAGTTGCAGTTCTTTGGTGATGTCTATAAACATGTAAATCATATTAATAAATTCCCCCAAGGAAGATTTTCCTGAGGTAGGAAACAGAGAGTGGCCCCAGCCTTGTTTTTCTTCACCAGTTGCTTGTGTTTCTGGGAAGGCAGGGAGGTGTTGTGGAGCATGAACAGAATTTGACAGGTTTCCCATGGAAACAGAAGAACAGCTTTTTATTTTTTTCTTTGCCAGTGAAGCTGATGTCAGTCAGGAGCATCTGTGCTGTCCTCAGAGGATACACCCCGGTGTAGGCTGGAGTAAGTGCAGGCTGAGTCCTCCTGTGCCCACGTGCTGAACAGTTTGTACACTCTTGTCTGCCTTAATGTACCTTATTTATATATATTTTAAAAAATTGCCTGGTGATATGATACTAATATTTCTTTTTGAAATAAATTCCCGCTGTGGCTGCAGCCTGGGGAGTTCAGGCAAGTTTGAATTACTCCCAAATGCAGATTTTGCTGCTTTGCTCTCTGATCCCCCCAGACTGGCATTACCATCGCAGGGTCCCCAGTTCCCTGCTCGGGGCTTTGAGACCCGGGCTCTCTTTCATTTCTTCCCCAGTGAGTTGCTGTTCCAGCCTCACAGATTCTCCCCATCCCTGTGCTGCCTGTCTCTGCACAGCACTGCTCCCTGCTCCGCTGCACTCCCAGATTTTGACAGAACCATCCCTCTCCCAGGATCTGTTCCCTCGCTCATCTCCAGCTGCTGAGGCCCCGTGTGGCTGCACCAGCCTCATTTGGTGCCTGCTGTGATTTCCTTCTGTGCTCCTCTTGCTGCCTCCTTTTTCCTGAAAGCTCCATCTCCATTTCACACTCCAAGTCCTGTGCTCTCTGTGCTGTGCTGCTGCATCACAGCACTTTTATCCCTTCAGCCTCATGGAATCATGGAGTGGTTTGGGTTGGAAGGGCACAGCACTGCTCCCTGCTCCGCTGCACTCCCAGATTTTGACAGAACCCTTTCTCTCCCAGGATCTGTTCCCTTGCTCCTCTCCCTGGAACAGCAGCTGCTGAGGCCCCGTGTGGCTGCACCAGCCTCGGTTGGTGCCTGCTCTGATTTCCTTCTGTGCTTCTCTTGCTGCCTCCTTTTTCCTGAAAGCTCCATCTCCATTTCACACTCCAAGTCCTGTGCTCTCTGTGCTGTGCTGCTGCATCACAGCACTTTTATCCCTTCAGCCTCATGGAATCATGGAATGGTTTGGGTTAGAAGGGACTTAAAAGCTCATCCACGCCCTGCCATGGCAGGGACACCTTCCACCATCCCAGGCTGCTCCATGCCCCATCCAACCTGGCCTTGGACACTGCCAGGGATCCAGGGGCAGCCACAGCTTCTCTGGGCACCCTGTGCCAGGGCCTCCCCACCCTCCCAGGGAACTCATCCCTTGCTGCTTCCTCCTTTCTGCATGTAGGGAGACCCCGAGTGTCTGTACCAGCTGCTGAAACAGCTTTGCTCAAAAAGCATTAAATTCTTTGTTTCCCTTTACCTTTCCTACCTCCGGTGCCAAACCGGCTCCAATGAAGAATTGTGTTTGGGTTTTTTTCACACAAACTTGGCTCTGCTGCTTCTGATGTGGAAATAGGTGAGAATCTCAGTCACACCTGGACCAGCTAAAAATGAGTCAAGGCACATCTGCTTTGTGAAACATCAGCTGGAAAGCAGCTTTTCCCCAAGCAAGCCAAGCCTTTATTGGCATTATCCAACCCAGTTGCCTTTAGTGCTGTTCCCAGGGTTACCTGCTGGGAGGAACAGAGGGAACAATTCTGTGCACACCAATGGCAGAGTAAACCCAGTGCCTCCCTGATCCTGGTTGGGAAATACCCTAAAGCATCCCAGAGGCATTGCTGGACCTGGCTGCTGACTGGGAAGAAATTCTGAGAGCTACAAATGTGTAAGAAACCTGTTTGAAATCTGTATTTCTCAAGAATTCTCTCATTCACGTCATGATACCCACCTCCATTTCCTGCCTCTTGTAAATCTGCTTAGTAGGGCTTGTGATATCATTTACCTGATCTACTCCTCTGTTATTGGAGGGGGAGAAGGGGAAAAAAAACCCAAAAACCCCTTTATGAAGTGCTCTTTTACCATGCCATAAAAGAGATGCGCCATAGTTATTGCTAAGGTCTAATTATGTAAATGACATAATTTAATAATCATTATTAAATCCCGGCAAGCTTTCTTTCTTTTCCTTATTGTTGATGGCTGTCCTTGATAGGAAAATGTCACGATGCCTATCATAAAAATTAATTTTTGTGGGGATTTCACACTGTTGCAGGGGCTGGGAGGGCAGGAGGCCTCGGAGGCGAAGGCGGAGGCCGATTCCTGTTATCTTTGCAAGAACAAATGTTGTCCACAAGGAGAGCAGGGAGGGGAGAGAAAACTCTCACAGCAGCAAATATTTAATTAAAAAAGCTTCTTGGGCCAACGAGTTGTGGCAGCAGCTGCTTAAACAGAGATCTGTGCTCTAAATAACTCCAGCTAAATAAAGGGAGCAAAAGGAGAGGAGGGGAAAGCTCCAAGAGCTGGTGCTGTAATTGCAGAAGTGAGTTTTATTTGTGCATTTTGGTGTCTTCAGTAGCCAGGAGCTCCTTCTCTGCCTGAAAAACCAGAATGCTTCAAGCTCTGGGAGTTTGGCAGAGAGAGGAGAGTTGAGAAAGCCAATGCATCACCTGCTGCCTGGATTTGAGGTGTGCAAGCTCTCCTAAGGAAGGCTTTTCTGCCACATAGAATCAAATAGAGTTTGGTAGGTGCAGAATTAGTTCTTTTCTAGCGTTCCCTGACTAAAGGAGATGTAGGTGTGTGCCTGCTGCAGCAGGGTTGGAGTTGTGCCCTCGTGCCAGGGAGCTGCCCCAGCTGGGAGCAGTTTTCTGCATTTAATATCAGACTCCTGGTGGGTTTGATGCCTTAGATTTTAACTTTTATATTTTTCCAATCCTGCATTCCCAGTGTGTAACTCTGCAGTGTCCTGCAGCCTGGGAGCTGCTGCTCTCTCATGCTGAGACAGACAGAACAAAGCCTCTCCAGGCTGCTCTCCAAGGACACCCAGCCCGGCCTAGGCCCAAAATGTGTAACCCAGCATCTTGAGAAGGGGGGCAAGCTGAGGGGAAATTCCATCATTAGCTAAAGTTTAATTGGTGAAATTGGGTTGAGATGCAAATGGCCCAAAGCTATAAAAGTGTGAAGAACTCGTGACTCGGGGTCCATCTTGGGTGCAGCCTTTGGCCTGCCCAGGGTGTGCCTCTGAAGGCATTTCTAATAAATATCCACCTTTATTCCCTTTCTCCTGTCTAGTCTCTGTTTCTAGGTTGGCCTCTTTAGACATCAAATTCCCTTTGCACCTTCTGGATCTGCCACGTTGTGACCTGGACCTTGAAAGGTTCATTCCACTTATTGAACATGAAATGTTACTTTTTAGGGAGTACCTCAGAGCTTCCTTCAGGCTCCCAGCTGCAGTTCAGTTCCACAATAAATGTTGTTTGACGCCCCAGTTGAGCTGGGCAAGAGGGAGGAATGTGGGGTGTCCATGTGAGGTCTGTGTCAGGAGAGCTCTTTGAGATGCTCAGATCCATGAGGAGTAAATCCATGAGTCTTTCCCATGCTCTGGGGACATTCCAGGCTCAGGGCTGCAGGGGAGCATGAAGGAGCAGAAGTTCAGTCAGAGATATCTGAGAGACAAGGGTATGGAAGGCATTGTGCATTTTTTGTGCGTAACTGACTCCTCTCTGTGGTTTTTTTAGGTGGTTTTAGCCACTTTCTGGTTAGTCTTCATAAGGAACATAATTCGTTTTGTGAGATAATGATTACAGGGCAATAAAATTTATCCACAGTGTGACACAAATGAGATAAAAACAATAAGACCAATGATATTGACAATTTCTTCTTTAATTTTCTTTTAAGAGAAAGGCAGAGCAACGTCTGTGGTGCTCTAGAAGCTCTGGATGAAGTCTGTAATGCAGTTTTCATGCATGGGGCATGGAAAGCACTTCTTCCACTGTGGGTATCATTGATTAGAGCAACACTTCTGCAGTGGGCTGGGGAGCAAAAACCCACTCTTGTTCTGAAGAAACTGGTGTTCTGGGCAGAATGGGCAATGAAATCCTGGTTCTGCCTGTTTCACATTCAGCATGAAGCTTCCCCTTGCAATTTTACATAACTTTAGCAGATTTTAATTGCTCAGGCACAACTTGCCACTCCTGATATTTGCTTGCTGCACTTCTAATTTGATTTTATTTGCTTTAATTTCCAGCAAGGTGGAGTTGATTTTTTCCCAAAACTGGGGGAAGATAATGGTGGGTTTGTGCTCAGTGTTCATAAAGTCACGTCAGGGGGACCAGCAGGAGTTCCAGCTTTTGAAACAAAGATTTCACATTTGCTGGTGGGGTTTAGGTGTTCCAGCTTTTGAAAAAAAGATTATATATTTGCTGGTGGAGTTTAGGTGAGTGAATTTTGCTGTTGCCACGGAAAACAAAGAGCAAAAGTAGAGGAAAAGAAGGGACCTAAATTGCAGTGGTGTAGTTGTGGGCACTTCCTCTGGATTGTTTCTAAACCTTCTTGCCTGGCCTTGGGAGATACTTTCCCAACCCCTCACGAGCTGAGGGAATCGATTTAGTTTTGCCCAATTTCTCTCCAAACATTTTCTCCCAGGTGCTGGGTAAACAGGTGAGCAATGACATTTTTCCAAGGCTTTTAGGCTGTTTGAACAGCGCGTTTTGCTGCCTGCCTCGCTTTCCTCGCTGTTCTCTGCTCAGCCACCTAGCTGGAGTCAAATTGTATCTCTAAAGATCAACTGTGCCTTAAAATACACCCCGGGCTTGTGATGTGCCTGATGGAACATCTCCTGTGATCACCTGAGGATGCTGCAGTCGCTGCCAGCTGCTGCTCTGCACCCTGCCAGTGCTGAGAGGGATGATGAATGTGGATCCCGAGGAGAGAGAAACAGAATTACAGAGTCTCTTTTCCCTTTCTTTCACAGCTACAGTAGATATATTCAATATATTGTCAGCCAGCTGTCTTCGGCATGGTTGATGGATGTTTTGATTTAGTGCCTTGGAAAAAAAAAAGGCATTAATGGAGAAAAGCAACTGTTGCAGCTAGAAAATCATTGGGGTTTGGAGTGTTTTGAATGCTGCTTTTCCCTTGCAATGGTAAAACTACCGGAGCAAGTGCAGAAAATTGCTGCTGTGCTCAGAAATAATCCTCACCTTATCAACAACTTGATTTCCCTGAAAGCTTTGCCAAAAAAACGTTTTCGGTAGCAGAAGCTGTAGGAACAAAGTGATGACCAGATAAATTGCAGCATTATGCTGCTTAGAAGAATGTCTCGGGCACTCCTGGTATGATTCTGAGCTCTCTCCTCCCTGCAGATCCTGGCAAAAACTTGTCCCATCTTCCTCCTGAGTCTCTGCTGGGATCATAACAGCTCCTAAAAAAAGCAGGGGAAACAAGGGTATTTCCCCTGGGTGGGCTGGGCTGCTGAATGTGTGTTTTTATTGAGGCTTATTGGGGGTTTTATTGAGCTGTGAGGTTCTTAATGGAAAAAGGAAATTGTTGTAGATTGCAGGTGAAAACAAGGAGAGTAGGAAATGCAGAATCAGGATGAATTCTCCATGCATCTCTAATGCCATCCTGTTTGCTCAGGTACTCAGACTCCTAATGCACAAACTGAGCCAAATCCTGCAGTTATTGCCCTAAATCAATTCCTCTGGTGGTACTTGCTTGGCAGACTGTGAGTCCCACTGGGAAGTGTGGATCCTCCTGTAGAATCAGACCAAGATTCCCACACTGAGAGATGGTGCTCCCTGTCCAGACAGGCACATCAGGATTTCGGAGTGAAGTGGATGGTGTTTAATATGTACCTTTAAACGCTTCCATGCAGTGCCTGTGTGAAATCACCACATTTCACTTGATTTTTATTTTTTCCTAAGTAATCCCTTGTATCTCTGGCAACGTAGAAAATGTTGGAGGCTTAATGGCCTTGACTTATCAGGAAAAGCAAGCGTGGGGAGATCCTCCAGGAAGCTGAAAGAGCTAATCTCTGTTATTGCACAGAAGGAGGAGAATCAGAGGCAGGCAGAGAGTACAGAGCCTGCTTGCTGTGAAACTCTCCGTGGTCACAAGTCACTGGCTGCAATTTAAATTAGAAACATGCAATGTCCCAGTGACTTTCACTGCCATTGTGCTGAGACACAGGGATAACACTGAGAGAGGAGATTTGCTGAAGGTTTGGGGTTAAGTTTTTCTTGGGGTTTAAGATTCTGTGTATGAAGCCCACCAGGATTTTTTGCTCGGGTACTTGGGAATACACTGAGCATCTCCCGAGTCCCTGAGGCAGAGAAGCTCTGTGAGTGTGCATTTGGCACAGCACAGATGAAGCAGGGAGCTCAGATTTAGGGTTTTTGATATCTGCACATCGTGAGTGAGCTCAACTACCTGTGATGCAGCAGGAAAAGATGATCCTTAATGGATGAGTGGGAATAATGGCTGTTTTCTGCTGTTTATAGAGGTAATTCATTTGCAATTAAATCCCCTTTTCCCCCCTGTTCGTGTTGTCACCTCGTTACCAGCACAGGGGGCTCTCCAGCAAACACAAACCCACACTGTGAGAATCACCAACACCAAGTGGAGCCCTTGGTGCCCTGAAGTGGTTTCTGCCATTGCCAGATGAATTTCCTGGCACTGGGATGGTTCCTGTGGCTGGAATGAAGCCCATCAGGGGCTGGGTGTGTAATTTCCCCCCTCCTTTAGTACCTGAGAGAGTGCAGGATTCCTCCCGTGGCAGAATCCCGAGGAGCCCTCGGCTGTGCCTTTGGAGTGTGTTCTGTGCTGTTCTCCCTGAGCTTTCTGCTGACTGAACAATCCCATTAGCCCCAGGCCTGCCAGAGCTCTGCCTGGCACATCCCTGCCCACATTTCCCGGCCAGCACAGCTCTCCTGGCTCTGTGTGTGCCAAGGATGTGCCCTGAGCAGGGGCTGGCGTGGCTCAGACTGGTGCTGCCCTCCTGGAGAGCCTTTCAAGGTGAGGCAGGGCTGCTTCAAGGAGGTGCTGCTTTGACTCACATTCATTTGTATTAACAGCAGGAAGCTCACGGTTTCCCCATTATGATGTGTTTTGAAAGAGGCAGAGCCAGTGTACAAAAGAAGCAGGCACCTTTGCAAATCCGTGTTGAAATTTCGGGGGGTTTGCAGGGCCTCTGTTGGCAGAGGCTGTCACTGGCTGTCTCATCTGAGCACAAACACAACCTGCTCGTTCCCTTTGTGCCCCCACTCACCCACCCCACCTGCTGCTGTCCTCTGCTTTCTGCTTCACGCTTCACCTACGGGCTGAAACGCTAATGGCTGCTGAAAATTTCAATTAATATAAAACTAGTTTCAGCCAGAAATGTGCTGAACTCATTCAGGAGGTTCAGCATCTCGAGGAAATGCAGAATGGCAAAAGCCTCAGACAGAAGTTGAGGTTTTAGCAGGCTGTGCTTTCAGGTGTGACTGCAAAGCTCAGATCTGGGCTGGTTTTTTGTGACCAGCAAGGAGGATGATGGTCTCTGGGTATTTGTAGGTCACGACATTCCTCTGCCAAAGCGTTATCTCCTCGTGCTGGAATAATTTCTGTGTTTTCATTGGTTAACAAAAACTGAAAGCTGTGTGGCCAAACCTTCAGGTGAAGGGGATAAACCAGACACACATGGGGGGATTAGGCTGCTCTTACAGCTGTAAGTGTGCACGTGTAAAGCCAGAACCTTATTTTATGGTGACTTGTGCAGGAATTATGCAAAGCACACTTTATAGTGCAGTGAAGGAATACAGTCTAGAATTCCAGCATGGTATTTTTAATTCCACTCTAAATACCTTAGAAACTTGCTAATTAAATACTTGTGGATTTCTCAGAAGTCTGCAGAACATCTCCACAAGCAATTTGTGCTGCAGGATGTGGTACGTACACCTCAAGTACCCTACATTAAATCCAGATTTTCCCCTGAAAGAGAGGTTGGTGCCATAGTAGAATTAGAAGAAGGCTTAAAAAAGATGAATGTAAAGATACGCATTAGTTCCCACTCAACAAAAGACTGAGTTTGTGTCTAGAGACCTAAACTTGCCTGTCACAGCAGCTGCTGTAGTGGCCCAGTGCTGCCAGTGCTCACAGCTGCTGCCCAGTTAACCCAGTCCAAAAATGAACTGGAGAAGGGGAAGTTTTATGTGCGGTGAGGATGGGCAGGGAAGCAATTAAGTAAAAAGAAAAAGGCACTTAAATTTATGGAGGAGAGGCCTGTTGGTATTGAAGAGCAGAGGTTTGATCACATCTGGCTCAGAAAGTGCCCAGGCAGCTGCAGGAGGGAGGATTTCTGTTCTCCCTCTGAGCCAGAGCCACTGTGGGGTCACCTTGATGTCTTAGGGTTTAGCTTTTATATTTTTCAAATCCTGCATTCCCAGTGTGTAACTCTGCAGTGTCCTGCAGCCTGGGAGCTGCTGCTCTCTCATGCTGAGACAGACAGAACAAAGCCTCTCCAGGCTGCTCTCCAAGGACACCCAGCCCGACCTAGGCCCAAAATGTGTAACCCAGCATCTTGAGAAGGGGGGCAAGCTGAGGGGAAATTCCATCATTAGCTAAAGTTGAATTGGTGCAATTGGGTTGAGATGCAAATGGAGCAAAGCTATAAAAGTGTGAAGAACTCGTGACTCGGGGTCCATCTTGGGTGCAGCCTTTGGCCTGCCCAGGGTGTGCCTCTGAAGGCCTTTCAAATAAATATCCACCTTTATTCCCTTCCTCCTGTCCAGTCTCTGTTTCTAGGCTGGCCTCTTTAGGCATCACCCTGGTGTCCCATTTCACTGCTGTTCTCCTCCTCAGATCAGTGCAGGTGTTGGTATTTGCTCACACATTTAAGAACATCCCCAAGGGGGAATTTGGCCACAGGGCACTCAGGTTTGGTGCTGCTGCTGGCAGGAGTAGTGCCCACGGGGATGGGGATCTCCATTTACTGGGAAGTGCCAGGTCATTAATGTCATCACTAAAGTTTAATGAGGTGTCTGTCATCAGCCATGGCCCAGCCACAGTTCACATTTACTCCTTTGGCCATGAACAGGATAAAGCAGGCACTGATTTCCACGCTGGATTTTCTTGGGAGTCTTTACTGCTAATGCTGCTCAGAGGCATTCTGAGGTTCCAGCAGAGCAGGTCTGATGGGGCTGGCAAACCTGGGATCCTGGGTGTCTTTGCAGGTTCCAAACCACATTTTCTTCAGCTTTTCCATCCCTGTGTGTGTGTGAAAGCCATGCAGTGCTTTAAGAAATGTGGTCCCTGTGCTCAGTGCTTCAGCTGCCAATTGGGTACAAACCCAGTTAAATCAGCTCTCCCAGGTGCTGTGCCATTACATGTGCAGAGAGATGACCAAAAGAAATTATTAACCATTTCTTGCTGGCTTTTAAACCATTTCAGAGCATAGGGTGTGATCTGATGAGACTTGAGGGGATTGCACTGCTGGATTTTGTTGGGAACAGCTGGGAGTAGATAAGGGAATATTTGTGAAAAGGATGGCTGGTGCTGGCTGCTTTTTTCTGGGGTCACACGCTTGGATTCCAAGATGCTTGTGCACCTCTTGCTTCCCCTCAGCTCAGGGCAGATGTCCAGCAGAAACACCAGAAACTGAGTTTCCACATTATGAGCACAGGCATCAAACTGAGCCATCACTCCGAGCCTGGGGACAGCACCATCTGTCACCCTGCCCAGCCCATGGCTGACCTGCTCTCCCAGAAATCCAGCACCTGGGCTCCCAAATTCCTTATTTATCCCTTAAAACTTTGGCCCAGGGAAATTAATTCCATCGCATTCTTTATTGAATTGAATGTTTCACTGCTGCATTGTGCTACAGCCTTGCGTGCATATTTCTTTTTAAATTATATTTCATTCCATTTTTAGAGTGGTTTTGTGGTTTGGGAACTGAAAGACTGATGGATTACAAAACTGGGAAGGCACAGTAGTTACAATCATATTTAAAACGCATAAATTTGGGGAAATAATGCTGAAGTTGTTTAAGTACACTGAAAACTTTTCCTTTAGATGTGCTGCCCAATAATGTTTATGAAGTCTTTGGCAAGATAAATAATACATGGACTTTTCTCACGAAATCTCCTGAGAGTGGAACTGCATCTAAAGTAAAACATCTCTGTGCCCGCTGTGTGCTGCAGAGTATTTGGAGATACTTTGCCACGGAAGGAAGAGCAGCTTTCTGATTTGGGTGATTATTTTAATCACCTCCAGCATATGCATCATGGGCTGCTTTTTTAAGAACTGACAACATCCCAAAATAGGTGACTGGGGAAGAGTCAAGTGAAGGTTATCCTCTCCCTGGTACTGACACTGGGATGTCAGAGAGCTTTTAGGGGAGAAGCTATGGCTGACATTGACACCTGAGCTAAAATGGGGTCCTTATGAATATTCCTTTGTTTTCCACACTCTTGAGGGACTCTGCACATGGGGAGTTTTCAGGGGGGAAAATGATCTATATCTGCATAAAAACTGCTGCTGGAGCAATACATTTAGAGCAGAAATGCAGCAGAAATCCCCCCCTTTCCCAGCTAATTAGCGAAGTAGGGAGCTCCCTGTGGCATGGAAAAGCTGGGAGATGACTGATTCATTCTGTGAGCTCCCTGGGCTCTCATCCCTCTCCTGGGAGCTGCTCTGGGAACACTTTGGAGCACATTTCCTTACCTGCTGAGTTTCCATGCCCCACTCACTGGAAGGCTTTGCAGTGCTCTGTAACACTGAACTCATCTTTTCATACCTCCGTGCTCCCATGTGGTATCACTAAATAACCAAACTTTTATTTTTCCTACCAGGAAGCAAATTTTTTTCCAATTTTTTCCTGTTGTTCCATAACTGGAGCCACACGTGAGGCTGTAATTTCTAATTACAAATATTTCCCAGCCCTGTAACATCCAAATTAAACCTGGTTCTAGCTAATGAAAAGCTCGGCCCAGGGATGCACCAGGGTTAAGCTGTGGGCATCCATTACTTTGCTGAAGATTTGTGCTGTACAGGGCTTAAACAAGGACCAAACCTCAGAGTATTTGAAGAGGGAACCAAAGAGCTGAGGTTGATGCCATATTTAGTAGTGCATTATAATTTCTCTTGGAAGCGGTAGACCAGTAATCTGGGAATTTTGGCTGTCATCCTGCTGCTATTTATGAGCAATTTTAATGCAGTAATTACATGTAGGGAAAATTGTTCACTAGGTTGATGAGATAAATGGAAATTTACTCTTTTTTTTCTTGTTTGGTTGTCCAATGTTTTTATTACATCCCTCTAAAAGCAAGGGGATATAATAAAAGAATCTGGAACTCCTTGGAAATCCTGATGGTTTGAAAGATTTGCTCAGTGTAAGTTAAAGGCAGCTCATTAAACAAACAAATGAGCTGTCCTCAGAGCAATCAGTATTTACTATTAACCCAACAGCACAGTAAATAATGAATTGCAGGTAAGGAACTACAGATAAGTATTTGCAGTGAATTCAAATTGCTTGACTTAAGCCCGAGGCAGAGAAAAGCAAATAGAAAGATAGAAACTGAGGGAGGAGGGGGAAAGGGGAAAGGAGAAGAGGGGTTGCAAATGTAACATTTGTTGTAGCAATCCGTGTTCATTTGTTGGGCAGGAGAAAGGGTTTTTTGGGCAATCCGGTGTCCCCCTCCCTGGTGCAAGTGGTGCTGCAGCCTTGTGAGAACAAAGGATGTGGAATTCCTGGAGAAAAGGAGAAGAGAAGGCTCTGGGAAGACCTTATAACATCTTTCCAGTGTCTGAAGAGGAANCCCCTGGATCCCTGGCAGTGCCCAAGGCCAGGCTGGATGGGGCTTGGAGCAGCCTGGGATAATGGAAGGTGTCCCTGCCATGGCAGGAATGGGATGGGATGAGCTTTAAGGCCCCTTCCAACCCAAACCATCCTGTAATTCTATGAAAAACAGGACCCTGGGCCTGACCCAGCTCAGCGAGCAGGGTTGATGTTTTTCCCAAGGTCAGGATTTTGCAGGTGGGTCCCTGGCACTCTCCTACCCCAAGGACAGAGCTGTGCTTTGGCACCAGCGAGACCAAAACCTGCCCACAGCTGCCAAGTGCCTGCACAGCTCCCTCAGTCCTGTCTCCAAATTACCTCAGCAGCGAAATTGTTCATTTGCTAGGAACTGGCACGGGTTGGGAAGTTTGGGTTTGGAGTTTAATTGTTACTGGAGTGAAAGATTGTGCTGCGTGAAGTTTGGGTGTGTGGCTGTGTGTGGAGCCAGGGTGGATGGGCTGTCTGGCTCATTAAGGAAGGGGCTGCTCATTAAGATACTGCTCATTAAGGAAGGGGCTCAGGGTGTTTTGGGTGCTGGAGGTGAGAGGGAAGCTTGGGGATTTAATCAGGATCTCTGCAGTTTCACCTGAGGCCTGGTGGGACAGCTGAAGGTGTGACACCCGTCCTGAACACCCAAAGCTTGGCAGCCCTGCCTAAATGTCACCTCAGGAAGGTGAAGAGCTTGGCCCAGGTCTCTGCAGGGAGGATGTGCCTCACCTGGCTCCTGCTGAGCGCCAGCACTGCCCAGAACAGGGCACAGAGCAGACACCAGCGAGTGGGGCACGTGGGGGAGATGTGTGTGAGGGGTTGGCATCCCAAAATCGCTGTCACAGCCAGGACATTGCCTCTGCTGCTCCATCAGGGAGATGCACAGACACAGGAACAGGAGACCTGTCGTGCTGGGAGGTTGTCACAAGGTAAATACCTGCACAAAGAGCCTCTTGCTTGATTCCATCACCCCAGGACTGAAACCCCCAGAATAAAGCAGCCGATGTCCTGCAGCTGCAGGGAGGTTCCCGAGTGGAATTCTCTACTGGATGTGCCCAGGTCCAGCACTGCTGGTCCCCCTGTGCTGGCTGCTCCAAATGCTGCTGCTGGCAGCCCCCAGCATTAGTATTCAAGCCAGGGAGCAGGAGTGAGGTGCTAGACAGGCCGACTAATTACAGCAGCCTGCAGAGGCAAGTCGGGCTGTGCCACATGATAAAGGATATCCTGCTTGCTTGGAACGCTGCTGCTTTGCTCTGGCACTTCATTAAAAAAAAGGAAAAAAAATAAGGTGTGAACTAATTGGTTTGGTTAAGGGATCGAGCTGTGCTCTTGTTTTTTTCTTGAATTTAGTCTGAATTTATGCAAGGCTTTGTAACACTCATCTAAAAGGAAACTTGCTGTGACCTTAGCAAGCTGCCCACCTCCTGTAATCCCAGCTGCCCTGCCTCTGGCTGGCATCCTGACCTGCCTGCTCCTGTCCCCAGAGCTGTCAGCAGATGGGGGAGAGGAGGCTCTCGCTGCCACCGACGTGCCATCTGCAGGCAGCGAGGCTGGTCAGGTTTTATGAGCCTAAATTGCAATTGTGCATCCAGAGGGTTTTCTGTCAGAGCATCTGTTTCCCTGTCGGTGACACAGATCTGGCGCTGAGCGTGTGCCAGGAGCAGGTGAGGAGGGGGAAGGCCCCATCCTGCAGTGACAGCAGCCATCAGGTGGCTGCTGGCCGGGGCTGCTGCGTGTCCTGTGTGTCCCCTGCGCTGTCACACAGCCCGGTTTTGGCAGGCTGAGCTTTGGAAAGCTCCACTGCTCACGAGTCAGAGCCAGGAGAGCTCAAACTGGGGGAATATCGACTGCCACAACCAGAACTAGTGATGTTGCCTGATTCTGGGTGATTTACACCCAGTATAGACTGGGGTACCAGAGCCTGTCCCCTGTCCCTGTGCCCCCTGTGCCCTTCTGCAGTGCGAGGCACTAAGCAGATTAGTCAGCTTCTTCCATCAGCAAATACTCCGGGCCTAAGATACTTAAAAGACATCTGGTTTTTAGCCTCATTTCGAAACAAATGAGGCTTATGTGATTATAGTGTCTGTCGCTTGCCCCTCGTTGGCCAATTTCAATCTTCATCCGGGGATTTTGGTCTCACAGATGTGAACTTCCAGGAAGTTTTTGTGGACTGGTGACGGTGTGAACAGAAATCCTCCTGGAAGGGAGGGACAGAGCACAGGCTGTGCTCATCTTGGAGCTGATGTGAGAGGGAATGTGCTGGGGGAAAGGGAAATCTCTGTTTGTAGGGAAAAGCCACTATGAGGAGAAAACCCCATGGAGGAAAAACCACATGGGGCTGTGTGGCTTAGCTCTGCCTCTGCTCCAGCTGTGCTGAGCAAGGACAGCCATCCACGGTGCCACCTCCTGCTGTCCCTCCCACCAACTGCTCCCTGTGATCCCGGGATTGCTTTCCTGATCCCTGGATTAGCGGGGTGGGATGTGCAAAGATACAGGAGCTGTGTGTGAGCTGGGCTGAGCCTGGCAGTGGATTGATTGCCCTGGTGGAGCAGAGCTGGCTGGGCTGTGCAGGGCTGGGCTGCCTCATCAGTCCTTGGCTCCTGCAGAGTGACCTTGCCTTCAAAATTGCTCTTTCAAAGTTATCTTGACAGCTGAACTCTAAATTCTCCTGATCCTGATGTCCCTCAGCGCTGTGGTGGAGGGTGCACAGGCAAACACTGCTTTTGCTGGTTAAAAATTCACTGAGGTACCGGGGATGAAGTTGGCGACCGAAATCCTCCGTGCACCCACTTTTGTGGAATCACAGAATCCCAGAGTGGTTTGGGTTGGAAGGGACCTTAAAAATCATCTTCTCCCACCCCCTGCCATGGACAGGGACACCTTCCACCATCCCAGGCTGCTCCAAGCCCTGCCCAGCCTGGCCTTGGGCACTGCCAGGGATCCAGGGGCAGCCACAGCTTCTCTGGGCACCCTGTGCCAGGGCCTCACCACCTCCCAGGGAGGGATTTCTTCCTGATTTTTCATCTAAATCAGAATTCTCTCATTTACTTCTCTATGAATTGCACTTAAATGCTCATTAGAGCTGGGTATGTCTCCTTTTTGCAGCTACACAACATTTTTGCCTCGTAATTCAGAACCTAAGGATGTCTAATGGAATGTGTAAAACCCACGTAGAGTAGTTCTGGGACTGTGGGGGAAAAGCAAAGGTTTCATGTTCTGGTTCTCAGTAATGAACTAAATGAGATTGTGTCCTTCTCTGAGCATAAATGAAAGATAAAAGACAGATGAGATTTATGAACAAGGTCATTAGTGTACCAAATTTCTCTCATTAGATCTGTTACATTACTTTCCAACTTACACAACTCTCATTAGAAAAATTTATGAACTGGAATGATTACAAATACACCGTATTCTAAACCATCCCTACTTTTAATTGCCAAACAACAAAAAAATAATTACACTTCCGTGCTATAACAGAGCTGTACTTTTGTGCATGTGTTTTTTTGTTAGAAATTTAATAGGGGTTCTTCTTGAAGCCAGGGCATGGGGGGAAAGGAAATTGGACTATTTAGTGCAATTTAGCTGCAAACCTGAAGCATTGCTTTAATTTTATAACCTTGTCAGACCCAAGTTGGTATTGCAGGCTAATATTGCTGTTTGTTCTCCTCACCAGACTCCCACTTTCACATCCCTGTGCCTGATTTGAAGCGACAGTGAGCGGAAGCATAAGGTATCTCTCATTCTGTTTGGACTCCTTGTTTGCAGAAGAGTGATGGAGATGCTATTAAGCACAAAAGGCATCACCATATGCCTGTTTTTCTTTGTATTGAGTTTGGCAGCAGCTATTGAAATACCATTATCAGGTGAGTTGTAGCTATTTTGCTGTGCACTTTGCTGTTTTGTTTGGTGTTCCTTTGCAGCTCTCCCTGAAGGAAAAATATTAAATCCTCCTTTCCAGTTGTGTTCCGTTTGGAATTTAATCTCTTCACGATGTGGCCTTTGGGAAATTCGGGCCTGATAAAGAACTAAGCTGTCCTGTTTGGGCCTGCTTTAATGGAGCAGTAAAGTTGTCTAACAACATCTCTCTGGTGTTTGCCATCCAACACAACGCTTGGCTCCGAGGGTTTGGGTTTGGCCTTCACTTAAATTCCTCATTTTGGCTCTGAATCCCCCTGAAGCGTGTTTGATGTGCATAAATCCCTCCTTACTCGTCGTGCAACCTGCCATTCCAGCCTGGGAAGGGAGCAGGTGGATGTCTCAGGGCAAATGTGGGTCCCCAGAGGAGGATTTCACACTCGGTGTGCTGCCCCGGGGAGCAGCTCCTCCATCCCTCGCCGGCTGGGATGAATTCAAACTGCTTGTTTTACATGGATCATGAGCATCCAGGACACGTGTAAAATCCGGGATGAGGCTCACAGGGAGCAATCCAGGGAAAGCCAGGGGACCCCTCTGCCTGGAGTGCAGCCCAGACCTCCTGAGCTGTGCATTTTTCAGGCATAAATGGACCAGGAGAGTTGAAAACTACAGTTGGCTTTGTTGTTTTGGTGGCAAAAAAAAAAAAAACCAACAAAGCAAAACTCAACAATATTGGAGTTTATGAATTATGGTGAGGAAAAATAAAGATGTAAACCTAAGGAATAATAAATTTAGGCTTTTTTCAAGGTCTCAGAGTAGGACACAGGCTGGTTTCAGGGCACCCTGTGGATCTGCCATGAGCTCTTAGCACTCTGGAGCCTGCCAATAGCCCTGGCTGCAAAGAGGAAGCCAACCAAGCAGGTTTATAGGATATTTTTGTAAAACTATCCAAATTTGCATGGGGAAGTAGAGGTTTTTTGTTCTTTTTTCAGGAAGGTGCTGCAGTGGCTCCTTGTGTTTCAATAAACCCAAAGGGGAGCTCTGATGTAAAGTGCAGGACAAACTCTCTGGGCATCCACTGCTTTTATGAACCCCAGGGAACCACCTAACCCTTAATTAGCTGTAATGAAGCATTTTATATTTTAATAAAAGGAGTTATTTCTGATCAGTGAAGCTGGTGGGCTTGGAGGTGTTCAGGTTTGAGACCACATGATATGACAGACACTGTGTTTCACTCCAGCTTTGAGCTCCCTGGGCTGAAAGCAGCACCCAAGGAGCCTGTTAATTCTCTTCCTGCCTGTTTATAACAATGGGATGATCCTATTATCCCCAGCTCCACTGCAGGGAACATTCTCCTTCCTCTGTTACACAGGCTTTTGCAGCACTTTAATTCCCTCAGAAAGAAGGAAGAGCTGGTGCAGCCTCAGTGCGTGACCGTGTGGCCGCACCCTGGGGTGGGTATTAAACCAGTCTTGCAGTCCATGGCTTTTCCTGGCAATTTTATCCAGGATGGAGGCAGCACTTTGCTTCTTCATGTGTGTGCATCTGTGTCTGGCTTAAATCCAGCTACTGACTTCACCTATGAATAAATTTGCCAGTCTGCAGCTCCGTGCTTCGACTTTAGCTCTGGCGTGGTCCCAGCTCCCCTCTGCCCTGGGTGGGTTTGGAGGGGAGTGAGGGTGGGCACTGTCCCTCTGCCAGGCCTTTCCTTGGCCAGCGAGGCAGTGACAGTGACATTTTGGGGAGCAGACAGCGTTATCCATGCCATGGGGGTGGTGCTCATCTTTTTCCCAAGGCAAGCCTCATTTTGTGCAGGAATAAGGCAATCCTGCCCTTGTCCCTCTCTGCTCCAGGGGAGCTCAGTTTGGCTGGAGTGGTGTTTAACCCGATTCCTCCTTGTGTTCAGTTTCCCAGCTCCCAACAATCACGGAGCAATCCCACTCCAGGGGAGCTCAGTTTGGCTGGAATGCTGTTCAGGAATAAGGCAATTCTGCCCTTGTCCCCTCCAATCCAGGAGAGCTCAGTTTGGCTGGAATGGTGTGCAGGAATAAGGCAATCCTGCCCCTGTCCCTCTCCGCTCCAAGGGAGCTCAGTTTGGCTGGATTCAGGAATAAGGCAGTCCTGCCCTTGTCCTTCTCCAGGGGAGCTCAGTTTGGCTGGAATGTTGTTTTGACCCAATTCCTCCTTGTGTTCAGTTTCCCAGCTCCCAACAATCACGGAGCAATCCCACTCTAGGAGAGCTCAGTTTGGCTGGAATGGTGTGCAGGAATAAGGCAATTCTGCCCTTGTCCCCTCCAATCCAGGGAAGCTCAGTTTGGCTGGAATGTTGTTTTGACCCAATTCCTCCTTGTGTTCAGTTTCCCAGCTCCCAACAATCACAGAGCAGTCCCACACCCAGGTTGCCTACCCCTTCGACGAGGACTTCACCATTAAATGTGAAGCCAGAGGAAACCCCCAGCCCACGTGAGTACTGCTTGGGGAAGCAAACAGAAGCTGAGTTTGCTTTTAACCTCACCAAACATTGCTGTGGCTGTCAGGAGCTGCTGCACAAAAACCTGCTCATCATCCTCGGCGGGGTGAAGGTTTGGCTTTCCATTCAGGCCATTCAGCTTTTGTTGCTCCATCACTTCCGCTCACCCTGTGAATAGATATCAACACAGTTTTCCTTGCTGGGGGATGTTTCATTTCTGTGGCACGTGCCAAATTCACCCCGTGATTTAAAAAAAAAAATCTTGTCTGGGTTGTGCTGCAAAAGATGTGTTGGGTCCTGGTAATCTGAGGGGCCCAGCTGTTCCTCTGCCCCTTCCACAGCGACCCTAAAAATCCCAAACACATTAAATTGTGTATTCAAACACAACATTTGCATTTTATCAGAACCCGTCTGTACCCAACATCAGCAGGGCCGTGATGGTGCAGGTAGACACATAAGGAGTTATTCAGATAAACAGCCAAAGATAAGCTCTGTGTGTTTTACACCAGTGTGGAAAAGAGAAAGATTTTTAATGAAAATGTGATTAACAAGAGTGTAATAATAACACAGTAAAAGCTCCTCCTGAGGCTTTCAGCACTGAATTTGGGCTAAATTAATAGCTGGTTTGCATGTCATTTCTTCTCTTTAATCCTTCCCTTCTCCTTTCTCCACAACACAATTTAAACTTTAAAAGGGCATTCTTTTATTGATATCAAGATGATTTGGTAGTTTTTAATTGAGCTCTGAAAGGGGATTTGTAGCATGATAACAAATTCCCTTTGTTCCACTGTTTGTCAGTGCCTCAATGAAAAGTTTCCTGGTGTATTTAAATTATGTGATAGTGCCTGTTAGGTGAGGGGATCCCATATTCCCTCCATCCTGGAGCAAGGATCCCATATTCCCTCCATCTTGGAGCAAGGATCCCATACTCCCTCCATCCCAGAGCAAGGCAGTTTTGCCAAGACCAGTGAAGTGCCAAAACAACAGTTTTGTTGGTGTTCATTTATTCTCTTAAAACAATGCTNTCTTAAAAAAAAAAAACCACCAAGAAAAGGTACATCTTCCACTAAATCGATGTTACACTTTAATTTCCACCTGTCTGATTTTAAATCAGTTTAGCCAGATTTCAATCCCTGTGAGAACTGCAAGTCCAGGAGCTGTGGCAAATCCTTCAGCATCCATCAAAATCACCCCCCAGCACCATCAAAACTACAAACGGTTCTGTGGCAAGGAAAACTCAATGGAATCACCTGTTTCTTCTGGTTCAGCCGTGGTGGAGGGTGGGAAAAGCTCTTGTGGATCTTTGCCATTGCAAAGCAGCAGTTCCACTACAGCCACAGCCTCTGCAAAGCTCCAGGTCCTGTCAGCGTGTGGCCCTGGATTTCCCAGCTCTGTTCGTGGCTGTCCTTGCCCTGAGCTCTGTGCTCGTGTCCCCTGTCACAGCCGGCTGCCCAAAAGCAAAGAGTGTGCAAGGAGAGATGTGCCCGAGAGGCAGAGGAGCACAGTGCTCGTTCTGCCATTCAACTCTCTCCTCTTACATCAAGTTTTACCTTTTAGTTCCATAAAACCCCCCTGGTCCCGCGTTCACCCCTAGTTTAGTACCAAAATGCTGTTCTGGAGCTGCCCATTATAACATTTCTCTTATTTTTCAGCTTTAACTGGACTAAGGATGGAAAACCATTTGATTTATCCTCCGACCCGAGGATAGTTACATCTAACAACTCTGGAACTTTTGTGATCCAAAACCGGGGAATCATCAACAATTTCCAAGGGAAATATCGCTGCTTTGCGTCTAACGTGCTGGGAACTGCCATGTCAGAAGAAATTGAGCTGATTGTTCCAAGTAAGGGCTTTACTTTCGCTTTGAATTTATAATTATTACTTTTATAATTAAGATGAGAACTGTGTTTCCTCAAAATGAATGGGAAAGAACCAGTCCCTGAGGTGGTGTATGGTAAAACATGAGTTGTTTGTTATTCAGTGAATATTCAAAGGAAAAAGTTGTATTTTCTCCCTGGAATGATTTAATTTAATTCCTGGTTTTGAGGACAGAAACCAAATCTGGATGCGGGATTTCAGACCACTGGACTATCAACTCCCACAGGTTATTACTGCAAAATAGCAACGGATGCAAATGTTAGAAAGCTCCAGGGGAAGTGATTTGATCAGCTGTGAGTTCATTAATCTGATGTCAGCAGCATTCAGGGTTTGGGATAAATACTGATGGGGAGAATAATAAAGCCCTGGAACTGAATGGAAAACAAGCTTAAAAATATAGCAGGGAAAATTACTGATCCTAGAAATTTGTGCTTCCACCATTAGCACGGAGGAAGGGCAGAGAGGGGAATGAGGGGTTAAGGATCAGGTTTGTAGAATTGGGATTAAATTTATGGATAGAGTCAAAGAATCATTAAGGTTGGCAAAGACTTCTTAAAACCGAGTCCAGCCTTTAACCCAGCCCTGCCAGGTCCAACATTGAACCATGTCCCAGAGCTGACACAGCTGGTTTGTACCGATCCATTTAATCCTTGTTGTTGGAGAGATGAACACACATTTTGGTCCTAAATTCAGGATTGAAACATATGAAATTTGGAGAGGAAAATTTGAAGCAGAATCTTCCCAGTGGGACTAGAAAGGACAAGAAACTTCCCCAGCTCCACGATGGAGCAGGATGAGAACCTGAAGCAGGTTTTTGATGCAGTTCAGTGGCAGAGATGGAGAAGAGAAGCAGCAGTGCCGTGGAATTTTATCAGATTGCATTTCCAAGCTCCTACGGTATTTTGTTATCAAATATCTGACACCTCCATGCTCAGGTGGAATCCACGTGGCAGGAGATAACATCCACAGCCTTCTCACCCCCACAGTGCCAGGAGGTGGCTGCTTTTGTACAAAACCCACTTCTGGCAGCCCGGTGCAGATGAAATGGGCTGTGAGAAACAGGAATAAACATTTCTGTTCTGTCTTCAGCACAGGAAATAATCCTGAGAAGCACTTAGGGCATAGCCGGGGTTGGCAGAGCCGTGGTGCTGTGGGCACATTGCAAACAGGACATTGCAAGGGCTGGGAGGGTTCCTGGCAGGGAGGGAGCTGCTGAGGATGCCTTGTAAATGTATTTTATGAGTGCTCCTCATGAAAGACATGCCTTATTTTCCCTCCATCCAGTTTTACGGGGTTTTTTTTCCCTTGGGAAATCCATTTCATGTTGCAATGTACCTCACAGCAATCCCTGATGCCAGAGCTTGGTGTCTGGGGAGGAAGCAGCAGGATTCCAGGTGTTGCTCTGTGGTTCAGTCCCCACCACCTTGCAGCTGTTTTAAGGGAAGAGCATTGCAGAGTGGAGGGGAACTGCCTGAGGTTTTAGGACAGCAGGTTGAGGTTTATTGAGCTGTTGGCTCCACAGGTAGGACAGGGCAGCTGATGGCAGCTGGAGTCTCAGGTAGGGACAGGAGTGATGCTGGTAAACTTTAGACGGGACATAGTTTTTAATTTTGAAGTCTCCCCAAGGCAGTGGGGTTAATACAACCTCTCTTAAGCAAAACGTCTCAAACTCGTTACATTTCAGAGGAGTTAAAAGTGCTCAGTGTCATGTTTGTACCTCCAGCAGCAAAATATTCTGATCTCCATTGCTACTGAACTAAAAGAGATGCTTCAAATGGAAAACAAGTTGATGTCTGTATTTGAGATTATTGAAGCTGTATTCAGAGTGGAGATTTTTTGCTTTTAATGAAAAACGGTCTAGAGTAGCTTAAGTAGATATTAAATACATTGGGAGTGGAGTGGCAACAAATTCATGGAGAGGTTGCAAACATGGTTGTTATCAAAAGCAAGAGGAATTTTAGTGCTAATGTATGCAAAGTCCTTAACACAGCAATAAATACATGCTACAGATCGTGTATTAGAGGGATTTACCCAACTCACACATCTTTTAAAGCACATTTGCTGTTATTAGAACTCTTCTGCCATCAGTCCTTTCATTTACTGGTGCAATGTAGATGCTGCAAATTAAATCAGGATGCAGAGAGGAGGAGAAGGCACCTTTGATTTTCCCAAGTGCTGGATGCTCTACAACTGTGCCCCAGTGAAAGAGCTGCTGGTGCACAGATCCGCTGTAAATCAGGCCCTGCCACGGAGGGGCTGGGGATAAATCACCTCTATTCACCCCCAGGTTTTGAAGCAGAGACTGGTACATGTGAGATCACTCCCTGCATTCACCAGAACGATGCAGAGGTGGCAGAGCCGTGCCAGCTGTATTCAAGTCAGATGTAAAGCTCCTTGGCAAAGTCGCCGTGCCAGGGAAGGGAAGAAAACCCCAGCGAGACAGAGCAGGGCAGTTTCTTTCATAAATTACATTTCCACTGCAGCAGCAGAATACTGGGTCTGTGAGGCTGCTGCTGAAAAGGAGAACAAAAGGCTGTTTACTCACAGTAGTCATTCCAGGGTAGCAATAGAAATGTCAGCAGAAATGATCATTAAATCTCACCTAGATAATGAAAATACCCCACCTCCCCTATGCAGGATGACATTAAGGAGAGGGGGAAGAATGGGCTCTGAGGATCTCGATGTGTTTGCAGCTCTAACAAAGGCCAGATT
Source organism: Pachycephala philippinensis (assembly GCA_013397055.1). NCBI lineage: Eukaryota > Metazoa > Chordata > Aves > Passeriformes > Pachycephala > Pachycephala philippinensis. The sequence goes on along the minus strand of VWZT01010403.1, from coordinate 72,939 downwards.
GTTACAAGATACATTCAGCATGAAAATGAATTTAAATGGTGAGAACACAGACTTCAGCTCCCCTCCTCCAGCATTTCGGGAATCTGCTGCTTGAATTAGTGAGCAGGCCCAACGCCAGAGGAAGGAGAAGAAGTACACTTTAAACTTCTTTAATTAACTCTGCTGTAAAAGACTCTTCATGGCAGACTGAGTTAAGATTTATGCTCGGTATTTCTAAAGCTGCTGCTCCAAAAGACCAGAGACCTGAGGAGGGAAATATTGGCTGAATGTAAAATTATCCCGTGGCAGGCTGTGCTCTGCCAGTGATGTTAGTGCAAAAATTCCTGGAGAAAGACAAACCTGAGTTGATATTCCAACACTCAGGTGTGAATATCCTGAAATCTGTGAAAGATACTGAGCTGATGAAGTAGATCTCAGTTTTGGGCAGGCTTTGGTGCAGCCTTTATGGAAGAGGAAACAAAAGAGAGCAATTCACTGAGTCTTTGCAGGTGATGGGAATTAAATTTAACCCTCTTGGCTCCTAAGCCATGTCCTTTACCTATGGCAGCTTTTCTGGCCACCTAAATCATTGGGCTCACTCTGATCCTTGCCTGTGGCCATCATTTTGAAAAGGATAACAGAGATTTACACAGAAAAAAGCTGTCACTAATTCAATCCCACATCTTTGGGAGTGAGTGGACTCCCAGCCACGCTCTTCCTCACAGCCAGGCCTCGCTAACTTTTTCAATTTAGGGCAGCAATTAAAAAATCCATAAACAAGCGGGATCATATCTCATAAACAGTTCAAAGGCTGCAATGGAAATTGCAGATTTAACTACTGCTCCTGCTCCTGGATCAGAATATCAATTGAGGCACGGAGATGAGCCCTGGAAGCTTCCCAAGCTTCACTCAGTGCAGCTCAAGATCAGGGACTGAAAGTCATGGTTAACATTCCTTGATATTTTGGGCTGTTTGCTGTACAAGATATAAATCTGTATGAAAAATCAGAATTAAATACTAATTAAAGTGTCTAAGGAGCTGGAAGTTTCGAGGTTATAGAAATTTCTCGACTATTTCTGCTTAGTCTCACTTTTACATCCTTTAAGTGGTTTATTTGTAAGGAAAAATGTGAGAATATCCGTGATGGGTCAGGCTAAGACTTCCTCTATCCCAGGACATCTCCAGCAGAATCTACAGTGAAGGTTTTAAAACCAGACCTGGGTTACAGTGATGTTTTTCTACAATAATTTCACAATATATTTGCTAATTGCTAATTTACCATCCTGAATTCACTCCCATTTCACACCTGATATTGATAAAAACAAGACACAGGAATCTCAAGGATGAGTTTCCTGGAGAAACGCTTTTTCTTTGTTCAATTTCTCCACACTTGACCCCAAAACATGTAAAATAACAGATGGAATGGGCTCCATTCTCACATAAACTGGAATAAATTGCAATAATTGATACAGTTTTAGTGTGAAGTCTCTGTATTCAGCAGTAGGACAAAAACTGAGCTGCAGGACAAGGTGTCCTAAAGGATCCCTGAGTAAATCTGGAGCAGTGCTGGGGACTGGAGTTCCAGCTCTGCTCTTGGTATTTCTGAATCTCTATTCCTGCTAAATTCAAATTAATCCTTTATATTGCACTGTGTTGGTCTCCCTCCTGTTTGCTTTAGGTTGAGAAACTGCATTTTCTGCAGGGATGAGGAGGAGACACTCGGGCTCCTTTCTGGATTTTCTCCCAGCCCCCCTAATTTGCCAGAGGTGCTTCAGTCTGCTCTCAAGCACAGCTCAGTCATTGAACTTCGAGTCACCCCAGGGATTAAGCAGATCCTGGCTCCTTGCACAAATGACTCTGGCCACTGATCATTTTCCATTTCCATCGTTCACACACTGTCAGAGCACTTTAATTCTGGTTTTTGAGTGCAGCCTTGTCAGGAAAAACCCCTTGGTCAGCAAAGCCTTTCCCAGGAGTATTTTAAGAGGTGTCACGGTGGGATTTTAGGAGGTTCTCCATAGCAGGAGTTGGGAATGCAGGTTTCCATCTTCCCCGTGGCTGTTCCACACACACCACGAGATTTGTGTGTGGTGAGAGCCCTCCTGGCCCCTCAGCCTTTCTCAGAGTCACTAAATGCCACTGTTCTCCCCTGTGCCATGGAGCAGCACCCGGAGCTGTGCTGGATTCTCTGTCCCATCACATCACATCACATCCCCGTGTGGGGAATTCCATGGAAGACTGACGTGACAGCTTCAGTGCTGTTGATGCCTAAAGAGGCCAACCTAAAACAGAGACTAGACAGGAGTAAGGGAATAAAGGTGGATATTTATTTGAAAGGCCTTCAGAGGCACACCCTGGGCAGGCCAAAGGCTGCACCCAAGGTGGACCCCGAGTCACGAGTTCTTCACACTTTTATAGCTTTGCTCCATTTGCATCTCAACCCAATTTCACCAATTAAACTTGAGCTAATGATGGAATTTCCCCTCAGCTTGCCCCCCTTCTCAAGATGCTGGGTTACACATTTTGGGCCTAGGCCGGGCTGGGTGTCCTTGGAGAGCAGCCTGGAGAGGCTTTGTTCTGTCTGTCTCAGCATGAGAGAGCAGCAGCTCCCAGGCTGCAGGACACTGCAGAGTTACACACTGGGAATGCAGGATTTGAAACATATAAAAGTTAAAACCTAAGGCATCACTGTAACTGCAGAGACATCAGCTGGATTTTTCAGTGGCCATGTGCTGCACTGAGAGCTCTGTACAGTGTTAAACACCTCCATGCACAATTCATTTTGTGCAATGCTTTGGAGTCTAACTCAGCTATGAGGGTTTCTGTGATCAGCCACAAATCAGTCGTGATTGATTTGATTGATTCTGGAATATCCTCTAATTAGAACAGAGGAGCGCTGCAAAAAAATTCAAAATAATGCCTGCATAGACCTACTGAAGATTGATGTACAGAATCCAAAGTCTGATGTGACAGAAGCTTTTTATTTTTAATAAATCGGAATTCAGAAGCATGTATTTTTCTAGTCTTTGAGACCAGTGGGACCCCAGCAAAAAAATTATGCTTGTCAGAAGGTTTGCCCCAGGAATTTATCATGAGTTTTCATCTCTTGCAAAGCTTCAAGGATTAAGCCACTCAAATTTATCCATTATGAGGAGGAAAATCAAAGTTTTCCGATGCTTTTCATGGTGAACTAAGCAAAAAAACACAGCATGGAAGGACCCCAAAGCCCCGATCACCTGCGGTGGAAATACTTGTTGGAGGTGGAGGACATTTGGGGTCAAATTGCTGCTCCCCCAGTGAAGTCCAGCTGCCAACATCTGGGCTCCACGTTGGAGATGAACGCCTGTGCTGGCAGCTGATGACACCAGGACTGTGACTTGTCCCTGTCTCCTGGTGGGACTCGCTGTATTTCTGTATAATTCTGTAATTACTGGCCACAGAAACTCACTGAGAAGCCCCGTGGTGATGGCACCCAGCTGGGATATCGGATACCCAGATTTAGTTGTGCTAAATGAGGCACAAAATAGGTTTGAACAAGGAGTTCCAATGCCCTAGATAAGTGATCCCATATTGGTCTCTTTGGTTTGGTCAGAAATCCCTTATCCTTCACCTGATCCAGCTTGCTTAAAGTTTTGTTGAGAGTGACGTGCTTTGGGGAATAAATAAGCTTTAGATGAAGAAATGGGCTTTTTCCTGCTGGGAAATATTCCACCTCTGCAGTCAGCAGATGTATTTTCCAGGGTTTGATGACTGCAGGTTACTGAATGTACAGGATATGAATATGCAGCTCCTTTTTTCAAACCTGAAACTTCACCTACAGGGTGGGTGATGCTCATTAGCTGCATTTTGCCTCTCCTAAGAATTCCTAACCTATTAATAACCCTCCTGGAGATAAAATCTCTGCAGAGTCTGCATTCAGGCAATCAGCACTGGAGTGATTGCTTCTTTTCATGTTTGCTAATCCTGAGGTGTGTAAAGTGTCCTCAGAGTCCTGTCTCTGCGTTCCTCCCCCTCTCCTTTGCTTTGCCTCCTGCACTGTGATGCTGGGATTCCCTGCTGGACCACTGATGTCTCGGGTTGGGGAGTTGCTCTCTGAGCTCCCTGTCAGAACGGGAAGGGCACCAGGAAGGGCACCAGGAGGGTGATGTTTGCTGTGCCATCTTGACTCTGCACAGCCAGGGCATTCTCCATCCTTCGCTGTTTAATTGCTGCTCATTTTGCTGGTTGATGCTGGTCTGAAGTGAAACTTGGGCCAGTTTGAACTTGCCTGAAATGAAAGCAGGAGGTGATATCAGCCCTGAAACTGCCTGAGCTCAGTTCCTCCCAGGAGTGGTTCCATTTTTCAGGCTGGTTCCTCTGGGATCACCTCTGAGCTCAGCCTCCCTTGGGCTGGGGTGGGCTCCTGTCGCTGTAGCACCCCAAACGGGTAAAGAACAACACAGTCCACGTGCCCAAGAGATGATCCAAAGTAAGGAAGTTTAATAGAAAATGGAACAACTTTTATATGTTAATGTGCAGAAGCGTGTTGAATGGCATAAAGTAATTGATCCCTTGGCCATCCATCCCTCGGGGTGATTGGCCAAATTCTGAAACATCCGTTTCTAGGTGTTTTTCTGGTTAAAACCAAAACAATCCTTGACAAACAACTGCAGGTGTAGAAGTTTACAACACTGTAACATTGTTTTAAATTCTTTACATGGGAAAGACAGAGCTTTCACAAAATGCTGCAAAGGCTGAAGAAATTCCCTGCTGAGGCCTTTTTCGTATCCATAGGCTCCAGCCCAGCTCTGCTCCCCATTTTCTCAGATGAGCTCCAGTGGCATTTTGGGCATCCAAGGTTGCCCAGGTGTGCCAAGCACAGATCAGGCTTTGAACAAAAAGCTGGTATCAGGTGCTGTGGGTGATTAAATATTGATCCATTAATGATTTAACCTGTTATTTAAGCCCACCTAGAGCAGCCCTGTGCCCGCTTTGTGCCAAGCCTGTCCCTGCAGGAATCCTTGTGCCAACCCCGAGCCTGCAGGAATCCACGGCCGAGCTTCCACACCTGAGGGTGTGAGGAGGCTCCACACCAGCCTTCCTCTGATCCTGGAGATGGAGAAGAGCTGAGACAGCTCCAGGCACGAGGTGGAGCAGCTGCTTGGTGTCTGTCCTCACCTGCAGTGACTTGCAGTGGATTCCTAGGAACCACGTTTTATCCAAGGCTTCCCAGAACATTCCGCACTCCCAGGGTGGTTTCTGACCTCCTGGGAGCAGCTGGGGCCCCATCAGAGCACAGCCCTCTGTGCCAGGCCTGTCCTTAAGGACTCTCTGGCCTTGACTTGTCCCTTCCAGGCAGCACAAAGGAGCTAAAGAAAGAGTTTGTAAAGAAATGCGTTAAACTAAAGCCAAAGCAAAGCACAGGACATCACAAACAAGTGTTGAACATCACCATTCAGTGCCTGGCTTTGGATAGGATGGTCCAAGAACTTTGTGAATGAAGGGATTTGAGCTCTGAGTGTCCCAGAACGCAGGGATTTCCTGCTCTGAGTAAAGCTCATCATTACTCTGTGCCTCTGTGTAAGTTAAAATAGGTATTAAAGGCAGAGAATGCAAAGGATGATGTAAAGGTAAATATTTTATTAAAACTGCATCAAGGGGGAAGCAAAAAGCAAAATTTCTAAGGGTACCGATAAAAGAGGAACTTCTTTGCTTTTTTTGTGCAGGTGTACCAAAATTCCCCAAAGAAAAAATCGAGCCTCTGGATGTGGAGCATGGAGATTCTGTGATCCTGCACTGCAACCCCCCAAAAGGGATCCCCCCCTTGCATATCTACTGGATGAATATTGGTGAGGAAATGGTTTTTGCACAGTTCTTACAAGGGACTCAAAGCGTTTGTCTTCCAGAGCAGTTTCATTGTAAATTCATCATGGATGGGATTGGTAATTGTGCAAGTGCTTGGGAGGAATATCTGGATATTGAAGAACAAAACTGAAAAATGGAGGATGGAGATCTGGTTTTGCATGACCCAAAGGTGAATTGTAGAGTGCATTGACGCAGCATCTCATTAAATATGAGATACCAGAAAATTTATATATTGGTAAATGAGTCAGTGATGAGGAGTCCTGCAGTTACAGGAGAGAGGATATCACATGTCAATATGTTATTTCTATCCTTACTGTTTTCCTCTTTCCATAAATTAATGGTTGATTTATGATACTAAGGGAAAAATAATCCACCAGGTTTATATCATTAGTTCCTTGTGGGTTTCTGTCCTGTTCTTCTGCAGTGTTTGTGTTCTGCAGGAATTTCTGGCTTTTGGGAGGCAAAATAACTTGGGGTTTTTAATATCAACTTTTCCTTATCAGTTATTATTATATCGGTATATATTATTAGATAAAAAATATTTTTTATCACTTGTGTACTGAATATTGATAAATAACCCATTGGTTCTGCTGGATTTTCTGCCTCTTTTACTTTGGAGTTTCATTCTCTGGAAGGAAGCACACGAGGGGAGCATCCAGAGCCGCTTTGGTGCAACACCTCCGTGTCATTCCCACCTCACAATTATCTTTCCTTGCCAGATTTGCAGCACATCCCACAGGATGAAAGGGTCTCCATGAGCATGAACGGAGACCTCTACTTTGCCAACGTGGAAGAAAGCGACAGCAGGAGTGACTACTGCTGCTTTGCAGCCTTCCCGAGGCTCAGGACCATCGTGCAGAAAATGCCCATGACGCTGAAGGTGTCCCGGTGTAAGTGTGGGGCTGAGCTTTGTTGGCTGCTGTTCCCCGAGCTCCCCAGGCAGCTGTGCATGCAGATGGGTACCCTGGCTCTCTGAGGAAGCTCTCTCTCAACAAAGGGCACGTTGCTGGGTTTGTTTCCTGCATTATTAACCTCGTTCTTTGGGTGAAATTTCACTGGGAAAAGCTCCTTGCAGCTATCAGACCCCAAAAGTGGGGCTGAGCTTTGTTGGCTGCTGTTCCCCGAGCTCCCCAGGCAGCAGTGCATGCGTCCTGGCTCTGAGGAAGCTCTCTCTCAACAAAGGGCACGTTGCTGGGTTTGTTTCCTGCATTTTTAACCTCGTTTTTTTGGGCGAAATTTCACTGGGAAAAGCTTCTCACAGCTGTCAGACCCCAAAAGTGCCGTGTCCTTCCTCCTGCTGTCCCCACAGCCAAAACCAAGGTTGAATTAGGGAAATCTGCTGCTCTTGAGTCCAGCAGGTCCAGAAATGGGACCTGACTGGGTTTTGGGGACCTTTTTTGGGACCTTTGAGGACTTCGTGGCCACCTCCAACCTGGGCAAAGCCAGGTTTGGTGCAACTGCAGCAGTGAGGTTGGAAGGATGATGTTTTCCAGATTTTTCCAGGCAGCCTGGAGCATCAGGAGTGACTCAAGAGGTGTTCGCAGTTCCTTGATGAAATAATGTGCAGGGAATTGAAGATTTCTGTTGTTCATTAAAACTTCTGATCTTTCGGGCCTAAGCAGCCCAGAAAGCCAAGGAGAATTTTGTCTTCGTGAATGAAACCCTCATATTTAACGTGATTTTTGAGAGTTTCCTTGCTGGGATAAGAAGATAAAGGATTAATGGTGGCTTTGTGTGTTAGTGCTTGCTTAGATCATATCTCAGGGTGATAATTGTGAGAAAAACATCCAAATTAAACGTTGCTCTTCATGGCTTTTCAAATGGGTTCAGTCCCCCACACGTGCACACAGAGATTAGAGAAAAATGAGATGGGTTTTGGCTGCTGGTAGCCCTGGAAGTGGCCCAAAAACCCACTTCAGTGTGTCCACGTTGTCATCAGAGCCACAGGACCTGGGGCAGGCAAAAATGAGAGGCATGAACTAAAAGGGTTCTGTAAACTCAGCTTGACATTGCCCACTCCAACCTGTGCCAAGTGCCTGGTGAGGGACTGCATTAAAAATAAATAGATAGAAAAAAAAAGCAATAAGAAACAAGAAAATAGATAAATTTTATAGCATTTCTCTTTAGTGGATACTTAGGAGTTAGTGATTTTTATTACTATAGATAGCAAGAATGAAATGCTGATTATATCACCCATGAAGTATTTTTCAGAATAACACATCACTTTAAAGCATTCTCATTGTATTTTTGAAACTCTGTTGCTCATCTGTTGCTTTCCTTTATATTTTTCATTCTTTCTTTCTTTTGGGGCGGAAATTGGGGGGTGGGGAGGGGCATGGTTTTGTTTTGGTTGATTTATGGTTTCTTTTGATTCTGTCTCAACCCTGCATGTTTGTTTGGTTGTCATTTTTATTTATTTCAGTAAAGCATGCTAATGACTCAGGCTCACCTAACGCTGCTGTTACTAAGGGTGAGTTGAATGCATCTGTTTTTAGCCTTTGAACTGAGAACTCCACAAGCTGAGGTGAAAGGGGAGCTGCTAAAAAACACATCACAGAAGCCTCTTGATTGCAATGGGATGGATTTAAGTGGTCCAGGGAGGACAATTGGCTCATCTTTGTCGTTTTTGAGAGCAATCTGCAGGGTTTTTAATAAAAAATGTTGTTTTTTTCCTTGAGAAAGGAGCATTCATGGTTTGTAAGGAGGTGGGAGTAAGGAGGTTGATGTGCTGGGTTTCTCATGTTATCAGAGCAGGAGCCAGAGCTGGGTGCTCCAAATCTTTTCCTGGCTGTTAAGAGGATTCTGGGATGAGACAGCCAGGGTTTGACACCCCAAATTCATATCCCAGGGGTCACCCCGGGGCTGCATTGCTCCAGGATGAGCTCAGGGTGCGGATTTATGGAGTTTGGGTGCCCTGTGTTGGCTGTCCCCATCACCTCGGTGTAGATGGGGGTGGCTCTCTCTCTGTGTGGTGCCCTGGCTGTGTCACCAGCACTTCCCATCCTGGGAATTCCCATCTCCTGTGGCTTAGTGCCCCTCTCTGTGGAGCAGATCCTGCCAATATCCTGCTCTCCATGCAGGCAGCGTGGTGCCTGTTCCTGCAATTCTCCACCCTGGTCCTTTTGTTTCAAATACATGAAATGTAGAGTCTTGACTCTTCATTTCTTCGGTTAAATCCTTTTTGAGAGTTTCTTTTTTTTTTTTTTTTTGGAAATGCCCAATTTTAACCTCCTCCAGGAGCTTTTTTGGCCAGACAAGCATTGAGGTTTCTGACAGAGGGGGTTATCCTGGAGTGTTTCGGGATGGATAACTCGGAGCACTCATTGCTCCTCCGACTTTGCCAGTGGAGCTGAGCCCTGGGAGCAGGACAGGCAGGGTTCTTGCACTGTTCCTGATGCTCCAAAAGCAGTTTTTCCCTCGAAGGGATGTCTGAACTCCTGCTGGGAAGGGGGCCTGGCTGCCTTTGGCAGCGGGAGGTGGAGGGCAGATGTGAAATGTGTGTGTCCAGAGGCACCAACGTGTTCTGCCACAGCTCAGGGCACTCGTGACACAGATTTGTAGAGATACAAAGCAAGGGGAAATTAAAATTAAAAATGAGAAAATGGTTCAGGGAGATCTATGTGGTCTTTCGCCAACTCATCCATAACTGGCTCTTTTTGAAGAACTAGCACCATTTGGGGACTGATTCATTAGTGTGCTAATTGTTATGATAGTGATAACTGGGCAGCCACTGAACCCTGTATTTTTCATCCTAAAACCCTTGTTTAGCAGGCTGGAAAAAATGGGCTGCTGGAATCAAATGCAGGTCAATCTTGTTTTATTATTTTAAAGTCTTCCTTACAAATTGTATCTCCATTACTGTGGATTTAATGAATGGAGCAAGAGGGACAATTCTGTGGGATGCTCAAGTCAGGAAAGGCAGGGTTTCACCTCAGGTTTAAAAGATGAAGGAGCTAATTCAGAAGAAATGTGCTAAGAAAGGTGGTGTGGACCTAAAGATCAGGAATTGAGAGGAGCAGACTGCCTGAGGGGTGATAGGAAGGGCCAATGCTTGGAAAATAGGATATAAAACTGGAGGAAAAGGGGTTTCCCAGCACTGCTGCCTGTTGATATCACTGTATGATTGTTATCAAGGGAAATAAAAGTTCCAGGGTTAGCCTCAAAGTGTATGAATAAAAAAGAAAACGCACAAATCCATGTCAGAAACCCTCTGGCAGCAGTGATGTTTGTGGCATTGTTGAAGGATAAGCAAAGGCTCTGAGATTGCACACCTAACTTCTATTTTATTTTATCTTTCAGCAAATTTTATCAAGGAGAGGAAGCCCAAACTGCTGATCCCTCCTGAATCTGCTGGCAGTAGCTCATCAGTCACTGTCATCAAGGGAGGCATCCTGCTCCTCGAGTGTATTGCTGAAGGGCTGTGAGTAATGGAAATGCTGCACAAACTTAACCACCTTTGGAGGGAGAAATGAGCAAAAAAAAGGGGTGTTACAAGTTATGCAAAAGTTTAAATCTGAACTCCTGTGCAGAGCTTTTTGTGCCTGTAAAGCAGCACAGAGTACACACACCAGTGGTATATTGTTGATTGCTGTAGCTTGTAAAGTACTTTAAGTAATTTAAGCCACAGCATGGTAAGTATGGAATTTTTTGTACTGTTCTATTAAAAAAATTGAAATTTTTCAGTAGTGCTAGTTTTGAGAAGTTGAGAAACTAAATAACATCAGCATCAGTTCACAACCTGCAAAGTATCTATTCTAATTTTGCCAACTCAGTTTTGCTTCAGTGCTCAAAATTATTTAAGATTTTCCAGGTGTAAGATCTCAGGTTTTTAGAAGCAAAGTTCTTGAGTGATGTAGTACAAGACAGATTCTAAGGAATGGTTGGGCCATCGAGGGAAAAATCATCAATCTCAGTTAGAGCAGGAGGTGCTGGCTCAGGTGTGAACATGAGCCTGGCTGCTGTCTGTGTCCATTCCATGGAATTTCTATAAAGGATTCCATATTCCAGTATTTCCATAAAGTTCATTCCACGGTGTCCTCACAAAGGACAGGATATGGAGAAACAAATCCATGGCTCTGTAGGAATACAATGAACCAGAATCAGCTATATTGGCTTCATCCTGCTAAATCCAGGAGCAAAGGGCCAACCTCAAACCTTGGACACTTCCAGGGATCCAGGGGCAGCCCCAGCTTCTCTGGGCACCCTGTGCCAGGGCCTCCCCACCCTCACAGGGAAGAGTTTTTTTCCTAATATCCCATCCAAACCTTCTCTCAGGTTGAAGCCATTCCCCCTTGTCCTGTCACTTCATGCTCTTTTAAATAATCTCTCTCCACCTTGCTGACTCCCTTCAGGTAGTGAAAGAATTAATATAGGGAAGAGTTAAAATGGTTTATGATGGGAAATCAGGGCAATTTTGTCCTTATTGTATAAACAACACAGGACAAACTAAGGGTGAGTAGGGAAAGGAATGGGAAATAACAAATGTTTATGATGGGAAATCAGGACAATTTTGTCCTTGTTGTGTAAATAACACAGGACAAACTAAGGGTGAGTAGGGAAAGGAATGGGAAATAACAAATGTCGAGTGCCACCCTCAAAAGGAGCTGTAATTCCCTTCTCAGGCCTTTTCTGCTGCTTCAACTCACTCAGACACGAGCCCTGCTTTGCTCTTCCAGTTTCCCAGTTTCTCCTGTCAGTGCAGTGGTGGAGCTGCCACCAGAAAAACAGGAAATCTGTGCCCCCACTAAACCCCCAGTGAGAGCAGAGTCCCTCTGGTTTGGCCATGTGGAGCTTGGTGCGGAGCAGAGCCTTAAATCAGCATCCCTCGTGCTGGACAGGGAGCTGCAACTCTGCTTCACACGGAGATAATTCCTATTAAAGCCTTTGCAATTATATTCCCTCCATAAAATTCCAAACTTAGGATATTTATCTGCCTGCACATGTTTAGGGTATTTTGTTTTTCCATGTGGGCTTGAAAGGGCATTGCTGGTGGAAGCTGGCAAGGAGTGGAGTTGGCATCCCTGAAAGGAGGTGAATTACTTGTCTCTGTTGGATGCACTCCAGGTATCTGCAGTGAGTTTTGCTTCCCTGTTGCAACACTTCCTTGTCTAATTCACTCCCCATCAGGCAAATCTGCCAGCCCACAAACCTCCCCGAATCCACAGCTCTGATTTTACAGGGTTTTCAAGGGGTTTTAATAGGGAAATCACCTTGGAAATACTCAAATATGAATTTTGACATGCAAGCACGAATATCAGATTCAAGAAGAGAAAGCCAGAAAAGTCTTTCTGTACCTCTGGAAAAAGATAAAAAGAAAGAAATATTTTTGTTTCACTCAAAATTTTTCCAGAAAACTTTTAAAAATTCATTTTTTAACTAAAAGGGGTTTTTTTTTAAGTGGTCACTTTTGAAAGAACACAAAGTACTTCTTTGTCTTATCACTGAGCGCATCTTTCCATTGAAATCCTTCAAAAATGCAACTTTTAGAACCAAGTGGGTTTTTTTTTTTTTTGCTAAAATTCCCCTTTTCAGCAGAAAAATGATCAGCTTTGCCTCCATCTCTGCCAATCCACGCTGCCAAATGTCCACAGACCGTGGAAGCGGATTTCCAGGAACTCAGATCAGGGGCACCCGACTGCAAAATAGGGAATTAAGGGCATTTCCAATCTGTCATTTTTTAGAAGATTTATACCCTGAGCAGTGGCAGTGTCAGGAGGGCAGTGCCTGGGTGCAGCATGGAGCTGGCTTTGGGACGAGGAGTGGGATAAGGAGGGAATAATGGGATGTTTGCAGGGCTGGTGGAACACCAGAATTCCTGGGTGCCTGGGCACTGAGCCTCGGGCACAGATGGGCGCAGGAGGGAGCAGCTCTGGAGCTGTGGCCGAGTGCCCTGGGCGGTGTCGGGGTCACTGAGCCCGGCTGGGGCCTTGCAGACAACGTCTGTCCCCAATTCTGTGACAATTCTGTGACAATTCTGTGTCACTGTGGGTGCTTTCTGAGGGTGGGAAGAGCATTTTGGCCACCTCCAAGGGGCAGAGAGGGAGGGAGGCCCTGCAGTGAGGTCTGGCCCTCCTTGGCTGTCCTCAGGTGCCCTTTTGGAGCAGGATGGAATGAGCTCCAGCCCCTTTCCCGCTGTCCATGCCAAGGCACATCCAAGGAATGCAGCCTCGTGCTTTGCCCTGGTGCAGATCCTACTCACAGGGGTTCTGCAGGTCAATGCAGAGTATTGCAGTCTAGAGTACAACCTTTACATAGCCCCAGAATTTTAAAAAGGCTCAAAATCCTCTAAAAACACCTCCCAAACCCTAGGTGTGAACTCAAGCATCTCTGCCTCGTGAAGCATCACAGCAGCTTTTTATATTCAACTCAAAACCTTCTTTTTTTTTCCTTTGTTCTCAGCCCAACTCCTCATCTGAGCTGGGTCAAGGTCACTGGGAACATGCCCAAGGATGAGCCAGAGACTGAGAATTTCGGGAAGATCCTGAAGATCGACCAAGTGACAGCAGCTGATGAGGGGACGTACCAGTGCACAGCCAGCAACCCCATGGGCAGGGCCAGGCACGAGTTCCACGTGCACGTGGAAGGTGCTCAGTACTCTTTACTGAATTTATTGTTTTGGGACAAAAAGGTGGGAAAAGGGAAGTGAAGGAGGCCCTTTGTTAATGTGACTCAAGAGCCTCCATCAAAATACACCAGCCTCTTGAATTTGGGAAGGTTTGCACAAAGTAGCACCTCTAAAACAAACAAAAAAATATATAAATAATGTGTTTTTTTTATTCCCTGAACCATGAAGGCCTTGCAAAGCAGTGAACAATATAAATATGTGAGAAGGTTCAATACTCTAAAGACAGGAGGGAGTCAAGCAGAGATATTGATGAAATGTCTTGTACTAAGCTGAATGTCAGACAAAAAGATCTGATTATTCTGTTTGCTCATTAAAACTGTGAAAATGGCCATACTGGGCTGGGTCAGAGGGGCATTTAGCTCAAGTCCTTTCCTTTGGTTTCCACCAAAAGTGAATTCCAGGGAGGGCTGTGAAAATTCAGTGAGCAGACAAGGTAGCACCCCTTGCCTCCTTCACCTGTTCCTTTGCTGTGATTTTTGTATGGGCACAACCTGAGCTGAGAGTATTTTCTATAATCCCTGAAAAGGATCATAAAACCTGTGAAAAAATGTAAAAAAATACTTTCTTCTATTTTTTAGCGGTCTAAAAATGGAAATATGGCCCTTTCTGTCACCCCACTGAGTATCTGAGGCTCTTTTCTCCCTTCTGCCCAAACCCTGAGGTGTGCACCAGGTGAAGATGCCCTTTCCTAGGATCCAAAAAGCCTCCCTGCCACTTTCTCTGCCCAAACTGTGAATCCTGAGACCCAGCTGAAAAACTTGCTGAGAACATTTTCCTGATGAAAAATGCTCCAACCTCTGCTCTGCACTTAAAAAGTAAAATCCCAGGCAGTTTTATCCTGTTAGAATCTTCCAACTGCTTCATTTTCACCTGGGCTCCTCATCCCTCCATGGTCACTGAATTCCTGATGGGAGGAGAGCACTTTGAGCTCCCTGCTCTGTATTTGCTCATCAGCAGAGGAGAATTTTCTCCCAGTGGCTGATGAATCCTCTCCATTGACCCGACCCAACCTTGTCCTTTGCACTCCTCCTTCCCTTGCTGGGAATGTGGCACAGGAGGATCCCAGGGCATGGCAAATTCTCAGCTGTGATGGAGGGGAAGTGCTGACTCCTCGAAATCCTTCCAGATGGTTTGGAGCATCTCTGCTCTAGCAGAATATTTTAACAATCTGGCGATGATTTTCCTCGGCTGCAAAAATCGATTCCTCCCAAGAAATTGCGGGAGCTGCAAAAACTAAAATACCAGAGAAATAACATTAATTTTGCAGTTTAGAATATTGACCTTCTTCTCCCCCAGCCTCCGGAGGGAGGAAAACTTCCTGGCAAATTGTTATTCCTGCTTATGAACGAACAAGTGCTTAGAAAAGGAGAAAAGAAGGAAATAATCCCACTCCAGCCATTGCAATGTAAAAAATGCTTTTGCAGTTGCTGTTAAATCCATTTTCCACGTGTGTAAGTAACAGTGGCTCCTGTCACCAGCAGGGACTCTTCCCATTAGGAGTCACCTCACATCCAAGGTATCAAGGTAAAACTGAGCCCAAACACTGTTGTCTTCTGCAATTTCTGAGCAGCAAATGTCGCTGTCATTAATCAGAGATGGGCACGTTCATCATTCCTGCAGGAGCTCCTGTGAGCACACTCAAGGGCAGAGCCCGAGCTCTGCAGTGAGCATTAATTTCAGGAGGCTTCAGGGAGCTTGTGCTGACGTGGGGCTCCCTCACACCCGACAGGTTCCTCTCCCAGGATGCATGCAGGGAGAAGAAAATTAAAAATGGAAGAAAAATTATCTGTTATTAACCTCCAGCCATCCTCAGTGGAGTGCTGGGGTGTAAATGCGGATTTTTCTGTCACTGTGCCACGTTTTCTGTTCTTCTTTCTGGTATTTGAGGATCTCAAACCAACACCCCACCCTTCTAAATACCAGTTTTAATGATATTTGCATGCAGCCCACTTGCTAATCCTACTGAGTGTGAGGGCAAAGATTCAGGCAATCATTACCAAGCATATGAAAATATTCAGCAAGCAAATTGCTTGACTGTTTGAGCATTTTAATCTCTCTTTGCAAGGGAAGATGTAGCCTGGAATACCTGAGCAGACACAAAAACGCCACTGTTCTTACTGAAATGAAAGAGAATTATTTAAAAAAAAATAGCAGAGCAAGCCCACAAATTGTTTGGACTTCAAATGTTTATTTGGTTGTTGTTTGTAGTTCGCCAAACCCAACAGAAAATGTGCATGTAACCTCAAAATCCTGCAGGATCATAACGATCTAAAGTTACTTTGATCTCAATTGAGGCTCCTGGAAGGGGTTTAATAGAAATAATTGTACCAATATAATGATTAATTATAGTAATGATGTAATAGCTAAGGGCCTTTGCAGTTGTGTCTCGTAATACTTTTATTACTCAGCCAGAGCAAAAGGAAAGGGATGAAATTAATGGGAAGCAGAAGCAGAGCTGGGTGTTTTAATCAGGCTCCAACTTTCTGTTTCACTGGAAGATTGCTCCAGCAGGGATGCAGAGCCCAAGGTGGTGACAGCAGGGATGCTGCTGGCCCTGGAGTGGGATGGATCCCCAGCCTTTGGGAAGATGGGAGGAGAATTTGAAGTGCACTTGACAAATTGGGGAAGTGGTGTGGGATGAAAAGGATGGGCTTCGGTGAGCACGAGTGCAGAGCAATTCTCACCAGGCAGCACTAATTGGCTTCATCAGCACGGGCTGGGAAATGCCTGATTGGGTTTGTAGGGAGAATCCACTCCCTGGCAAGGGGAACAGCACTGGGAGGTGTTGGTCTGGAAGAAAAGGCAAAAATCAGCCTGGAAAACAGAAAGAAAAGTGGTGTTGTGAGAGACTGCTGAGAACTGGGAAGGTCTCGCCTGAAGTAAGCAGCTTTCCAATGTGTACTTCTTCAGGAAAGGTCAGGAGAAGGCAGCAGGGGTGGGCACAGGGCTCAAAATCATGGTATTTGAGGGAAAAGAAGTATAGATGTCTTTAATTTAGAAAAAATTATCTGGGGAATGCACAACAGCCTGCAGAGGAATGGAAGTTTCTCCACAAAGTTCTCTGGGGGTGATGGAAGATGGGAGAATTCAACTGCAGCAGGGCAGAAGCTGGCTAGATGTCCCAAATTTGTTCTACTCATGGGGAAAACACCGTGGGAGAGGCTGAGGAGAAGGTTTGGATCATTTTTGGCTGTTTTAGGTGCAGATGATCTTGCTCTGCTGCAGAAGGATGCAGGAGATTCCCATTTTAGAGCCCTTTCATTTCTGGTTTTGTCAATATTTCCCATAATGACATAAATCTCTGAATCAGGAGGAGCAAATTGATAACTCTTACCAGGAAGAATAAGTGATGCAGTGAAATATTTGCCCTTCCAGATTAACTATTTGATTATCCAACCCCTGGATATTGTAGTTGCTAAAAAGTATGGGTATATTTTGTTCTATTTTGTATACTTTAAGCAGTATAGCACCTCTGCCACGTGGAAAAGAGGTTCCTCAGCCTTCCTGTGAAATTGCATTTCACAGCTGGCAAAATCTCATTGCCTCTGACTTCACAGCCTCATCACTTCCTTGGAGCAGCCCCAGCAGTTCCAGTGCTGAGAAAGGAAAGCAGTGACATCAAAAATCAGCTCACTCTTCCAGGATGTGGGCACAGGTGGAGGCAGGAGGGGACCCCTCAGGTGGTTTTTATTCAGCCTGTGCCTGGTGCCTCCAAAACAAGGAATTATTCTGTCTCAGTTTGTGGCAGATTTAGAGGAAAAAATTCCAAACCAACAATTTAATCAAGACTGCTACAGACCTTTTCACCTCTATGCCTCTAACTCATATTTTCCCGATGAAAGCATGAGGTATATGAGAGAGAAAGAAGGAAAAAGATCTACAAAACCAAAGTGTTCTGGTGTTTGCAGAGTTTTTCCCTGGAGCCAAATACCAGGAAGATGAACAGATGTGGTCCTGTCACTGTGGGATGGGAGGCAGCACTGAGTGAGGATGGTGGTAGAAGAATGTGCACTGTGTGAAGGAAATTAGGTGATTTTATCATTTTAAATCCCCTGTAGTGGCTTGAATTTGACTTCAGTCTTTCTGTGTTGATGAAACCATTCCTGGATGCTCTCCTTGTGGGAATGCTGATCTGGGTGTGGAGGTGCAGCACACTTTAGGGGTGTTTGTTTTAAATATCTGTATGAATGGGAGCAGTGAGGTTTGGGTTTAGCGTGGCTCACTGATAACATCTGCTGATGTATTAGCGGGCAACAGCTCTGGTAATCTTCAAAGCATTTTCTGAGCATTAACTAATGAATCCTCACGTTTTCCCTACATTAGCTCACCTTTTCTAATAGGGAAAGAGGCCCAGTGAGGTGCCCAGCACTTGCAGAAGAGGCAGAGTCAGGTCTGGTGTTAAAATCTCCCAAGTTTGGTGCCTTTCAAGGGGAAATGATGAATTCAAGGCTGTGTTTTGGGCTGAGGCTGAAACTGAAGGCTCAGGGACCTGTGTTCAGTCAGTAAATTAAGCATTTACGAGATAAATTCTCTTTTTCTCCCCTTCAACTCCTTTTCCTCATTATGGATGTGTTTTCCCGACGAGGTTTGGGTACCTGATGCTCAGGGGCTGCTCTGCAGAGGAGTTTTCCCAGAGCTTCTATGGAATAGCAGGGAGAGCACAGGGAATGTAGCAGCACATGGCTGCTCCTCTACCACCACCCTGTGGGCATCCAAACTCTCATCCCCAGCCATGAGAGAAGGTTTTACCACTCCTAAACGTGTTATGGATCATTCTCTGGTCTGAATACACTGTGGAAAAACAGGAAATGGAGATGGTGGTGCATTTCCTCAGCACAGGGAGAGGGGCAGGTGGATCAGTCCTGTCCTGGAGCTCTGTCAGCTCCCAGGAAAGGAGGTAGGAGCCGCTTGCTCGTGCCTAGGGAGGGGAATTTGAGCTGGATGGATGTTCACACCTTGTTTACCTTGCTGAAATAGCCTCTCCTTAATTCATAAATCACACTCAGGTCTGGGGGTCCTTGTGGAAATGCCGAGCCTTTCCCTCCTTCCCAGCCTCTCACCTCCCGTGTGTGTTCCTTTTCCACTTGGATAAACGCTGCCCGTTCCTGCAGCCCACCTGGCACTCACCACGCCTGACGGACAGGATTGGGGTGTGCTGGTGCTGATTTTACCTCTCCCGACACGGGGAACACAAGGAATCCAGCTCAGCCGTGGGATGCGCTGCGGGAAGCGCTGGGAAGCGTTGGCGGCGTTTGCCATCTCCTGGAGCATCCCGGCAACAGCACACTCTGGGCTGTGGCTCATCCTTGCTCTGTCCCTTTTCCAGAGCCTCCCCAGTGGCTGAAGAAGCCCGAAGGTGGGGTCTACAGCGTGGGGACAAACCTGGTGCTGCTGTGCGAGGCCATCGGGAACCCCGAGCCCAGCATCCAGTGGAAGCGCAACGGGATGCCCATCGATGGTAGGTGCAGGGCCAGCGCTCCTCCGGCTGTGCCCGGGTGGGATGTGGGGTGTGGCACCTGCTGTGGGGGGACCCACGGGTCCTAAGGCACTGAGTGATGTCTGCTTTGGCACCTCTGTAGGTATGAATTAATGGTTATTTGATGCCTAAAGAGGCCAACCTAGAAACAGAGACTGGACAGGAGTAAGGGAATAAAGGTGGATATTTATTTGAAAGGCCTTCAGAGGCACACCCTGGGCAGGCCAAAGGCTGCACCCAAGATGGACCCCGAGTCACGAGTTCTTCACACTTTTATAGCTTTGCTCCATTTGCATCTCAACCCAATTTCACCAATTCAACTTGAGCTAATGATGGAATTTCCCCTCAGCTTGCCCCCCTTCTCAAGATGCTGGGTTACACATTTTGGGCCTAGGCCGGGCTGGGTGTCCTTGGAGAGCAGCCTGGAGAGGCTTTGTTCTGTCTGTCTCAGCATGAGAGAGCAGCAGCTCCCAGGCTGCAGGACACTGCAGAGTTACACACTGGGAATGCAGGATTTGAAAAATATAAAAGTTAAACCCTGAGGCATCAGATTTACTTAATGAAGTTAATATTTAACTGGGATCTAGAAGAGGATGGGGTGAACACTGCATTGTGTGGAGCAGTGGTACCTCTGAGGTGCTGCCTCTGCCTCAGCTGTAACTCTCCCATCTTTTGTGGATCTGGCACAGCTCGAGGGCTCCTTTGTGCTTCTGAGTAAGCCCAAGTGGCTGGGGAGCACAGATGTACCACTATTATTGATATTGTTATCATTTAAAAAAGTCTCTGTGGGGAATTCACTGGAATCTGGTGCTCTGGAGCACTTTCCTCAGGCCACAGGACTGCTGGCAAAGGCAGAGCCCTGGAACTCACCAGCTGTTGGGCAAGGTCTTGGTTTGATCCTCAAGATGTGCTTTCCTTGGCTTCCACGCCGTGAGGGGAGCCTGGGAACTCCCCAGTCCCAGCGTTCCTGTAGCTCCTAACACAATCTGGTGTTCTCCAGGCAGGACCTTCCGAGGGAGGATCTCCACCAGGGAGATCAGCCTGACCAACCTGCAGCTGCAGGACAGCGCCGTGTTCCAGTGCGAGGCCACCAACAAGCACGGCACCATCCTGGCCAGCGCCAACGTCAACGTCCTCAGTGAGTGCCCCGGGCTGTCCCCTCCCAGGGAACGCATCCTAAAACCCAAGGCTGAATCCTCAGAGCAGCCTGGGGCTCGTCACCATCTCCTGGTTCCTTTGGACCGGCCCCAGATTTTAAGAAATGTTGTCCAAATTTGTGCAACAAGTCTTACCGTGGGCAATGCTATGTGCTTAGCACAGACACTCCTGAGCTTTGATGTATTTTAAAAACATGGTTGTGGTTGGGCTCAAAAAACCTGAATCCAAATGTAGTGAAACCACTGGGGACTGAATTGTGACCAAAACTTTGGTTTTGAATTATTAAGTGTATTTTTAGTCTTTGATTTCAGTTGTGATGCTCAGTCTGTTCTTTGAAGAAAGGGAATGAGGGGAATTTATTTAATAAAAAACATCTCCGGAGGCAGCAGAACTGGGTCTATTTTCTCTCCTGGATGTTTCAATTTCTGCCATGTCCAGCAGTAAACCCCTGTTATCTCCGTCAGTGAAGCTTCTGAGAGCTCAGCTGCTCAGTGCAACTCTTCCAAACAGCTGTGAAATTCCCATTAAACCCCTCAGCCTTCCCCCCTGGCTGGAAAAGGCCATGATGCAGGGCCAATATTTAAGTTCCCAGTTCTGAAATGCAGTGTGCTCACCTTGCATTCCCTCCTGCAGATATTGCCCCCCTGATCCTGACCTCAGATGGGGAAAACTACGCCACGGTCGTGGGCTACAGCGCCTTCCTGCACTGTGACATCTTTGCCTCACCTGCAGCAGATGTCAGATGGTAAGGTACTGGGAATTGGGGTTTTTTCCATGTGAAACAAGTTCCTACAGGCTCCCCCAAGACTGGAAAGTCTGCTAGTTGTTATTTCTGTGGAGTTAAGAATAGAAATTTGTGACAAAACTGAATATAATGTAATTTTTCGGTGTTTAAATGCACTTTTAAGAATTCTGAAGAGCTCTCAGAGTTAAAGCTTAAAAGCTGAAGAGCTTTTAAGAATTCTGAAGAGTTTGGAAGAAAAGAGTTCCTGGAAGTCCCCAATACCTGTGTGAGACAAGTGCCAGGCTATACATTAAGCAAAGCCATGCTGTTTATAGCGAAATCCTGCTGCAGCTTCATCAGTTTAATGTTGGCAACTCTTCAAGTTTGGACACATTACTGAGGTGGAAAGGCAGTGACTTACAGAACACATTTAACTGGACATGCTTCCATAGGGTTGGAAATCACAGGATTGTCACAGCAGGTGACAGGTGCAATAAAATTGCAGGTGGCAGCTGTAGATAAAAGAGTATTTTAAAGACCTTTTCAGACACTGTGGGTTTGGTGTGCAGGACTCTTAAGTCCCTTCATGATTTGCTGCATGTGGATAAAGTCGCTAATCCTGACTTCAATTGCTCGGGGGCAAAGCTGAGTCCCCAAAATTCCCCCGCAATAACCCCTAACCATGAAATCACACTTCCTGCAGTAAAACCAGACCTGGTTTTATCACCTTTAGGACGAAGGATGACAGCATCGAGCCCCTTTCAACATTCCGCTACGAGCTGAACAAGAATGGCACCCTGGAGATCAGGGACACCAAGAGGGAGGATTCGGGATCCTACGCCTGCTGGGCTGCAAACTCTGTGGGGAAAAGAGCAATCACTGCTAATCTGGATATAAGGGGTGAGGTCTCGCTTGAGAACAGACAAAAAATTCACAACTGCTCAGGTTTTATGTCTGCATTTCTTCAGGAAATATGTAATGAGTGAATATTCAGTCCAGGATACAGATTTATTTACAGATTTATTCAGTGATCTTAGGAATTCTCTGGATATTATGACCTGAAATGGTCACAGGTCTCATACATATGTAGCCTTTAAAATAGTCCCAACTTTTCAGCTGGACTCCTCCATGCTCACACATGGTGCTCACTTCCTTCTGGGTGCTTGCAGAAGCTGCACAAGCCACCAAAAATGTGCAATTTGCACATCCATCAACTCCATTGTCTTGAAAGGATTGTCCCTCCTTTTTGTCACTGGCCCTGTCACACTGAGACCAGGTTCTTGGCTGACCCTTGGGAGCCCTCCCTGTGCTCCTGGGCTGGGTGGGGTCCTGGCTGATCCAGATGTGTTCCTGCTTTTCCCTCAGCTGGGAGATTCCCCCTTCCCTAAAATTCCTTCCCATCTGTTGATCAGAAGGCACCATCCCAAACTGGATTAAATCCCACAGTGGACACCAAGCCCTTTGTAGGGTGCTGCTGGTTTCAGGACTTTGCACTGGGCTTTTGCCTGTTTGTTGATAAATATTTGTCAACAGAGCAAAAAAAATTCCTCAGGTGTGTTTACTTCTAAATTTTAGATCTATCCCTTGTGCTGCAGCTCTGTTTGAAGGGATTTTTGTGCTTGGTTGGCAGGAGGGGGTTTCTCTGGAGGGTGTGATGGCAGTGGGCAGCTCCTGTTGAGCACACAGGTGGCATTTAGTGGGTTTTCTACAAATTTATTTAGGATTTAGGGCTTACCAATACAAAAAACCCTTTAATACTCAATTAGCAAAGTCCTCCAAAGTGCTCTCTGATGTAGGTTTGCTGTGACAAACTTGAGGAAAAAGCCCACTCTTTGTGTTCCATTTCCACCCACTCCCTTGGCTTTGTGAATTTTACAGTGATAATAAACATGAAAATGTACAATGAAATTCTCACAGAGCAACATTTCACTACAGAAATAAATTCAGCCAAGTGCTTTCTTCTTACTTATTCATCTGTTTCTGCATTCACATTACAGTCAATTAAAAGAACAAACTTGATTGCAATAATTTTTTTCTCACTTGACTTTAATAAGCTTGTAATTTTTCTTGGATCACTGCCAAAGCTTATTTCAAATGGCAATTAGACACAAAAATCATATTCAAGCCTTTTTTTTATCATCCATTTCATGACAGGCTGCTAACAAGGATTTTCACCTGTGACTTTTTTTTGGTGGATTTTTTGGGAGGTTTTTTTTTTTTTCTGGAGATTTTTGCTTTGGATCAAACTAAAAAATGTTTCAAGATAAAAAAACGTTTCAAGACCAAAAAATATTTCAAGATAAAAAAATTAAATCCTGGCAAATATCTATTTCAAACCCCACCATCCTTCACTTCAAATGTTTGTATATATAACAAAAAAAAAGACAAGATTGTTGCTCCTGATTTGTATAGATGAAGTGCTTGGTGAAAATTTGATGTAATAGCCCCTCTCTCTCCTAATCAAAGTGTTTTTCTGTGATCAATCAGACGCTACAAAACTTGTTGTTACTCCGAAGAACCCCCGAGTGCTGAAATCACATTCAATTTTATTGAAATGCCAGGCTGAGTACGATTCCCACTTGAAACACAGCTTTAAATTATCCTGGAGGAAGGATGGAGATGAGCTGCCAGTCAATAGCACGGAGGGTGGCAGGTGAGTGGGGAAGGAACACGGCTGGTCTTGATCTCAGCTGAATAATCTGGTGTGGTGCTGGAGCAGGAGTTTCATTAAACATGAGCCTTAATAGCTTGAAATGCAAATTTATGTCTGCAAAGAATTCTTCATGCAGTGAAGAATTCTTCACGTGAAGAGATCTGCGTTTTATACACATCTTAAATATAAATGCGGCGCTGTGAGTTTTGAGCCAAGTGGTTTTGGGGTTTATTAACTCTCTCACCATCACAGCAGAATATAAATTTGTATATTAATGTATCTATATAATACATATATCTATTTTTATATATAACATAAATGTTGGCCCAACCCCAAAACACAACCCTGACCCCAGTGCAAGTTGTTTCTCCACTTCAGTGGAATAAGTATTTTCTTATAATTTGCCATTATTCAGCCAAAACAAAGTCTCTGCAATGTTGAAATGATGGAAAACAGCTTTCAGGGTTTCTGCCATGAATTTTTCCTGCATGTGAGTTTAGGGTTTGCAGGTCCAGGCTGAATTTTGCCCTATTTTTGGGTTTCCATTGACCTCAAGGGGCTGGAGCTCAGCCTTTATTCCACAGGAGGGGTCCCACAGGGGGCAATCAGATGTCTTTATTAATTACCACAGGAGGGAGATGGTTTCCTAAATACTGCAGTGCTGGAGAGGCTGAAAATCCCTCTGAGCCCTCGTAGGGAGGGGAGGCAGTGCCAGGGAAACGCCGTGCCTGCCATGGAGCCCATGTCCTTGGATTCATGGCAGCTTCCCTGGGGCTTTGGACAGGACACAAGTGCCTTGGGAACGCTCAGTTTCCCTCAGCCTTTTCAAAAATTCCATCATAAACCCCATATATCTGTCTCATTAATAACATGCCAAAATCCTGGGTCCCAGACGCTCATCCAGTGCATCCCAGTGTGGTTTTTTTCAGAGCAGGATTGACAGGCCAACCTCCAGCCACGGAGGCAAAATTGCCACAAAACACAAATACTAGTCCTCAGCACAGTATAGAACAGAGCCACAATTACATTTTAGTGTAACAGCCCCAGCGTGCAACTATTTAATGAAAATGTCCTGTGCCAAGTTGTTTTATGAACAATTTTTCGGAGAGCAATGTCTGCGTGCCGTATTCATCTTAATAATTTTTCTCATCCTTATTACCTGTTTTTTTTGGCCCTGCAGGGTAATCCTGGACAGGGATACCCTGTTCATACCCAGTGTGCTCCTGGAGGATCAGGGGGTTTACACGTGTGTGGCCAGCACTGCCCTGGACACTGCCCAGGCCGAGGCGCAGCTCATCGTTCTGGGTAAGGTCCATTTTCCTCTTGGAACCCTGACTTCAGAGAATGACCCCCAAAAACACACTGCCTTTGATCTGAGACCTTGGGAAAAACTCCGTTTATTACATGATAGCACTGAAGTTGTTGCTTTGTAATTAGAAAGGAATTTATTATGTCCCTGGGTGAAATATATAGAGATACAGAAATTTAGGTTTATGGGATTTAGTAACAAGATGGAGGATTTTGGGTGTAGGTTTGTTCTTCTTCTTTGCTCCTTTTTAACTTCTCTGGCTGTTCAGGTTTTGATTTAAAAAATCTGCACTGTGGCTTATAGATGAATGGTTACTGGATTATAAGTAAAAATAAAGTAGTTGGCCTATGATAATTGGATAGTTTGGGCTTTAAATGGCCTTAGAAGTTAGAACTCGTAGCCATTTTTCCCCCTTGTAACCAGAGGGCACATCCCATGCAGCCGTGCCTTAGATGAGAATTAATAAACATCAAATTAGAAGAACAACTCAGCGTCTCCTGTCTTTTAATGTAAACCCCGAAGAAAAGAGCTGAGACAGAGGCAAAGTGAACCCAGAGCAGTGACATTTTCCCACTGTGGAAACAGCTCCTTGCAGCAGGAATTGCCACTGCAGCGCTTCTGCTCCTTTGCTTCTTTTCACAGAGCCTCAATAACCCAATTTCACAGAGCCTCTCGCTCCTTAACCTCAGCTCTGCTGTCCCTTATCTCTGGGAATGGCCATGCTGACACAAACTTGATTTATTTTCATTTTTGTTGTAGTAAGATGAGGCAGCATTTTTTCCTCAGTTCAGTGGCTGTAGGAGTTGCCCAGGCTGGAAGGTGTAAGAGCATCTTAAGAATGGCTCTGCTGCTGCTTTGAAGTCCTCAGTCAGTCCTTCACTCCACTTTGCTGGAGATTTGCACAAGAATTGGACAAGTTTTTGAAAGCCATCAGGTCAATATTTGGATGTGCAGCTCCTCAGAAAATGAGTGAGAGTTAAGCACCTGAAAGGATTCGTTATCTCTGTGAACCTGAGCATCAATGATTGTCTAGGGGTGAAGAGAAGAGAAAGAGGGAAAGGAAGAGAAGAGAAGAGAAGAGAAGAGAAGAGAAGAGAAGAGAAGAGAAGAGAAGAGAAGAGAAGAGAAGA